>BDIU01000096.1:0-18243 GCA_002118135.1 Trebouxia sp. TZW2008 | reverse complement strand
TACCGGATACTACCCCGTATCTTTTCGGGGTACCGGATACTACCCCGAAAAGATACTACCCCGAAAAGATAACCCGAAGCTCTTCGTATCCTTTCGTACTAGACTTTACCCCTATACCCCGAAAAGATACTACCCCGAATCTTTTACCGGATACTACCCCGAAAGGATAACCCGAAGCTTTTCGTATCCCTTCGTACTAGACTTTCCGAAGCTTTTACCGTAAAGGATTCCGGATACTACCCCTATACCCCGAAGGGGTACCGGATACTACCCCGTATCTTTTCGGGGGGTATCCCTTCCGGATACTACCCCGAAAGGATAACCCGAAGCTTTTCGTATCCCTTCGTACTAGACTTTCCGAAGCTTTTACCGAAAAGGATTCGTATCCCTTAGGAGACTTTCTTCGTATCCCGAAAAGATACGAGAAGCTTCTCGTATCCCTTCGTACCGGATACGGTAAGGGGTACAGGCTTTATTCCGAATCTTTTACCGGATAATCCCCCGTATCTTTTTGGGGGGTAAAGGAAAGGGGATACTACTTTTATACCCCGAATCTTTTACCGGATAATCCCCCGAAGCTTTTACCGGATAATCCCCCGAATCTTTTACTGGATACTACCCCGTATCTTTTCGGGGAATAAAAAGGATTCGTATCCACCTTTTTTCGTATCCCTTAGGAGACTTTTTTCCGGGTAAGGGGTAGTATCCCGAAAAGATACGAAAACCTTTTTTACCGAAAACCCTTTTTACCGAATCCGGTAAAAGATTCGGGGTAAAGCCTGTACCCCTTACCGTATCCGGAACCCTTTACTCCCGGAAAGGGAAAGTAGACTTTTCTCGTATCTTTTCGGGAGACGAGAAAAGTCTACTTTCTTTTCGGGATACGAATCCTTTTCTCCCTTTACCCGGAAGAGCTTCTCCCGGTACCCGGAATCCTTTTCTCCCCGTACCCCTATACCCCTATACCCCTATACCCCTTCGGGGTACGGGGAGAAAAGGATTCCGGGTATAGGGGTATAGGGGTAAAGTCTTTTCGGGGTACAAGCTTCGGGTTATCTTTTCGGGGTAGTATCCGGAATCCTTTTTACGGTAAAAGCTTCGGAAAGTCTAGTACGAAGGGATACGAGAAAAGTCTCCCGGTACCCGGAATCCTTTTCTCCCCGTACCCCTATACCCCTATACCCCTTCGGGGTACGGGGAGAAAAGGATTCCGGGTATAGGGGTATAGGGGTATAGGGGTAGTATCCGGGAAAAGATTCGGGGTAGTATCCCGAAAAGATACGGGGTACGGGAAGAACCTTTTCGGGGTAAGCTTTTTCGGGGTAAATAATAAAAAGCCTTTTTGTCTTTTTATCTTTTCGCACAAACAAAACAAATAAAAAAAAAGATAAAAACTAAAAAAAACAAAGAGTTAAAGAACAGGGTTATGAGAAAAAAAAAAGAAAGAAGTTGAAAAAAAAGCACACTTTGCTTCGTTGCTTCGTTGCTTCGTTGTTTCGTTGCTTCGTTGCTTTTAAAAAGCAGTAGAAAAAACCAAAACCTGTAAAAAAAGACAAAGCTTTTTGAAGAAAAACAGGAAATAAGAGCAAACCTTTTTTTTGTAATTTTTGAAGATAACAAAATCCTGTAATAAAAAACCAACAACGATACATTGTTCCTCGAGCTTTGTATGTGTTTTTTTTGTTTTTTAAAAAAACAAGCGGTATTCTTGATGCGTAAATAAAATCTCTTTTCTTTTTACAAAACATGTAAAAGATTAAAAAAGAACATTATTAAACACGGCATTTTAACATAACTTTTTTAAAAAAACAAGTAGTTGGTTGTTTTTACAAAATCCTTTTTTAAACAAGAAAAAGGAAAGGTTGAATGCGCAAGAGAATGAAAACCTTTTGTTTTTGGTTTCTTTTATTTTTTGTTATTTTTTTTTAGTTTTTTTTAGCACCCTTATCCCGAAAACTGTTTCCCTGAAAAGGCCCGGCCCGATAAAAAGACGAGATGGCTTTCCCTGAAAAGATTCTTTTACTACTTACAAGGGATACGAAAAGGTTCTCTAATCTCATTGTAAACCCGATAAAAATACGTACGTATCCGAAAAGATACGAGATACGAAAATATTCGGTAAAAGATTCTCCCGTAAAAGATAAAAAAGCGTACGAATCCGGGTTTACAATGAGATTAAAGGGTACTCTATACGGGGAGAAAAGGAGTCTCGTATCCCTTTAAAAAATCATCTCATTGTAAAGCCGATAAAAAGACGTACGAATCTCTCTCGTATCCCTTTTTACAATGATATTAAAGGATACTACCCCTATACCCCGAAGGGGTACTAGACTTTACCCCGAAGGGATACTACCCCGAAAGGATAACCCGAAGCTTTTCGGGGTACTAGACTTTACCCCGAAAAGATACTACCCCGAAAGGATAACCCGAAGCTTTTCGGGGTACTAGACTTTACCCCTATACCCCGAAGGGATACTACCCCTATACCTCTATACCCCGGAGGGGAGAAGCTCTTCCGGGTACCGGGAGAAGCTCTTCGTATCCCTTCGAGAAGCTTTTCGTATCCCGAAAAGATACGAGAAGCTCTTCGTATCCCTTCGAGAAGCTCTTCGTATCCCTTCGTACAAGCTTCTCTCATCTCATTGTAAACCCGACTTTCCGAAAAGATACAGAAAAGATAAAAAGACTTACCGTATCCCTTCGGGGTATGGGGGTATAAGGTAAATAGCCTTCGGGGTATAGGGTAGTATCCGGAAAAAGATTCGGGGGATTATCTCTTAGGGGAGTATCCGGGAAAAGATTCGGGGGATTATCCCTTAGGGGGGTGTCCTTTCGGGGAAAGCCTGTCAAAGATTCGGGGAAAGCCTAGTACGAAGGGATACGAAGAGCTTCTCGTATCTTTTCGGGATACGAGAAGCTTCGGTAAAAGCTTCGGAAAGTCTAGTACCCTTTCGGGGTAGTATCCGGGAAAAGATTCGGGGTATAGGGGTAGTATCCGGGAAAAGATTCGGGGTAGTATCTTTTCGGGGTAAGTTTTTTTGTTTTTTCGGGGAAGGTCTTTTCGTCTTTTTATCTTTTATTGCGCTTTTAACCCGTAGGGTAGACAATCATGGTTGCGGATGTTTTTTGGGAAGGGAGGGACAACGCGCAACAATTCTTGCGCCTTTAACCCGTAGGGCAGGTTGGTATGTGCATCCTTTCCCAAAGGACAACGCGCAACAATTCTTGCGCCTTTAACCCGTAGGGTAGGCAATCTTTGTCTTTTTTTCTTTTTTTTCTTTCCCCAAAGAAAGATGAAACAAAAAAAAAAGAATTTATGAAAAAAGATATACTAAAAAACAACTAAAATGCGAAAAAGAAAATAAAAAAAAGAAAAAAAACAAGAAATATAGCATTATTTCTTGGCTTAGCTAAACACTCTTTGCTTTCTACAAACAGCTGTATCCTTTTGGGGTAAGGGGTAAAAACAAAAAATAAGCAGCATAAAGCTTATGAAAAAGATAACAGCATTTGGGGTATGGGGTAAAAGTGTGCGATTTCTAAAACTAAAAAGAATTGTATTGATTAACTTCCTACTTTAAAAGCGTCGATAAAAAAGCCAAATAAAACCCCTATTTTTAATAAATTAACAGTTTTCCAAATCATTTGGTTGTTGGTAAAAAGGTTTTGCTTGTAAGGAAAGAAAACAAAGAAAGGATGCGCAAGCTTTTTTGCTTTGTACCAACAGCAAGGAAATACTTTTCTTGCAAAGGGAGGAATACAAGGACTACAAGGAATACTACGAATCTTTTTAAAAAAACGGTTGTATAAAAAACAATTATAAAACTCCATAATAAATAGTATTATAAAAACAATAAAACCATCCCAGCGAATAAAGGAACGTATTGTATTTAAAAAAGTACCAAAAACATTTCCAATTAAAAACCCAAAAAATAATGTAAAGAGAGCAAAAGAAAAAACTTCTTTAAAAAAAGAATTCTTCCTTTGTAAATAAAAGCAGGATTTTCTTATAAAAAAAGCTATTCTAGTAAGATTTTTCATAACAGTTTGGTGTTGTCTATTTAAAAATTCTCAAAAACTTTCTAAAAATTGGACTCTTGGTTACTCTTTTTTTTCTTTTGTACTAAAACCTTTAGTAGGGTTTTTCTGCCTTGTTTTTATTGCTTTCTTTTTCGTCTTGAAAAGAAAAAAAAATAAAAAAAGAGCAAACAAACTTTGCAGCTTTCTAGGTTTTTTCTTGTTTTACAAAAAAAAAACACATGATTGCTTACCTTACAACGACAAAGCGCAAGAATTGTTGCTATATGCTTTGGGAAGGGAAGCACATACCAACCATGGTTGCCTACCCTACGGGTTAAAGGCGCAAGAATTGTTGCGCGTTGTCCTTTGGGAAGGGGAGCACATACCAACCATGGTTGCCTACCCTACGGGTTAAAGGCGCAAGAATTGTTGCGCGTTGTCCTTTGGGAAGGGGAGCACATACCAACATAAATTGCTTACCCTACGGGTTAAAAGCGCAAGAATTGTTGCGCGTTGTCCTTTCCTTCCCAAAGCACATACCAACCATGATTGTCTACCCTACGGGTTAAGAGCGCAATAATTGTTGCGCTTTGCGCAACCATGATTGCCTACCCTACGGGTTAAAAGCGCAATAATTGTTGCACTTTGCGCAACCATGATTGTCTACCCTACGGGTTAAGAGCGCAATAATTGTTGCGCTTTTAACCCGTAGGGTAGACAACCATGAAAAAAAAAACAATAAAGAACCATTAAAATGTAACAAAATGGGTTTTTTAAAGGTAAGAACTTTCGTCTTCTTTAAGAAGCTTAGTGGTTTTGGGGTATAAGTTGTAATCTTCATGTTTTTTTTTTTTTAAACATGTTTTTAAAACCAAGAACCATTTCAATAAAGGGAAGGGATACTCTGTTGATTTTTTCTTTTAAAAACGGTTTTTTATGTGAAAACCTTTGCACGATAAGGGATAAAGGGATACGATCCCTTCAAAAAAGATACTACTTTCGGAAAAAGAAAAAGACTTCGGAAAAGATAAAAAGACTTCGTCTTTCTTCTTTTGTGGTCGTGCGAAGGGTTTAAAAACAAGGTGTACCTCTTCCCTTTATTGATTTAACTATGTTTTAGGGCAATTGTAGTACAGTTTTAAACAACTTTCTAGCAAGATTTGATTGAGAAAAACAACAATTAAAGATAGGCGGGCTGGGTTGACACTTCTTAAGACTTACAGATATTGTAGAAATGTTGAGAACAAAAACAAAGCCTACAAAAATTCTCAAAGAAAACATAAAAAACATCTATATATCTTTCTATTCTATATATTTATGGGTATATCTTTCTGTTTTTTCTCCTTCTAAATAGAAGAAAGAAAAAGATTAGAAAAAAAAAAAAAGATCAAAAAGAAAAAGGCTTATGGTGAATACCTAGGCATCCAAAGACGATGAAGGGCGTGGAAACCGACGAAACGCTTCGAGGAGCTGGAAACAAGCAATGATTCGAAGATCCCCGAATAGGGTAACCTCTTGTACTTCCTTTTGAATTCATAGAAGGGAAAGAGATAACTCGGTGAATTGAAACATCTTAGTAGCCGGAGGAAAAGAAAGCAAACGCGATTCCCGTAGTAGCGGCGAGCGAACTGGGACGAGCCTAAACCGATCATCAATACAATAGCCATCGAGTAACTGTTTTTATATAGTTACTAATAGTGGTAGGCTATTGGATGTCGGTGTTGTGGGAAGAAAACATACTTTTTATAAAACATATAAAAAAGGTTGGCCTGTGCTTCCCTTTTAATCTTTTTTAATCTTTTCCCAAAGAGCACAGCAACCATTGTTTGATCTATACGAAGCAGCTGAATCCTGCACCATAGACGGTGAAAGTCCGGTAGTTTATAGTATCTAAAAAAGATATTCTCATCCCGAGTAGCATGGGGCACGTGAAATCCCGTGTGAATCAACGAGGACCACCTCGTAAGGCTAAATACTTTTGGATGACCGATAGTGAAATAGTACCGCGAGGGAAAGGTGAAAAAGAACCCCTGGAGGGGAGTGAAATAGAACATGAAACCGTAAGCTGTCAAGCAGTGGGAGAAAAAGAATCATTTTGGTTTATCTCTTTTTATAAAACTAAAAAAAAGCTTGTATAAACAAATAAAGCGTTTTGGTTGTTGTTATTTGAAAGGAGGCTCATATAAGAGAAACAGAGAATAAACAAGAAAGGCTGAGTATCCCTTATTCTACGATTTGGTAGTGCACTTCTTGTTTGTTCTTTCTGCGTAATATGCGTTTTCCCGTTTTGAAAAGAACAACAAATACTGGATTTCTTTCTAGATTTGACCGCGTGCCTGTTGAAGAATGAGCCGGCGACTTATAAGAAGTGGCTTGGTTAAGGGAAAACCCGAAGCCAAAGCGAAAGCGAGTCTTAATAGGGCAAAACACTTTTAAAAGTTTTGTCACTTCTTATGGACCCGAACCCGGGTGATCTAACCATGGCCAGGATGAAACTTGGGTAAAACCAAGTGAAGGTCCGAACCGACCGATGTTGAAAAATCGGCGGATGAGTTGTGGTTAGGGGTGAAATGCCAATCGAACTCGGAGCTAGCTGGATCTCCCCGAAATGCGTTGAGGCGCAGCGGTTAACGACGGGCTGCCTAGGGGTAAAGCACTGTTTCGGTGCGGGCTGCGAGAGCGGTACCAAATCGTAGCAAACTAAGAATACTAGGCATTGCTTTCCGTTAACCAGTGAGACGGTGGGGGATAAGCTCCATCGTCAAAAGGGAAACAGCCCAGATCACCAGCTAAGGCCCCAAAATGACCGCTAAGTGGCAAAGGAGGTAGGAATGCTGAAACAACCAGAAGGTTTGCCTAGCAGCAGCCATCCTTTAAAGAGTGCGTAATAGCTCACTGGTAGAGCGTTCTTGCGCCGAAAATGAACGGGACTAAGCGGTCTGCCGAAGCTGTGGGTAATATTTATTAAAAGGTATAACAAAGCTATTTATCTTCTTTTATCTTCTTGTAAGGGAAGGGATACATACGAGGACCACTAATTAAAAAAGAGAGAAAGGGTTGTAAATCTTTACAATATTGTTTCTTATTTAAAAGAGCGAAAAGACAGTATCCCTTCAAAGGGATACTGTCTTCCCTCCTTTCATCTTCCCTCCTTTCAGCTTTTAAAAAGATTTACAACCTCTATCTTTTTGAAAGGAAAGGTTCTGAAAAAAGAGATAAAGAGATAACAAGTTTATATACCTTTTTTTGATCTTACGGTAGGGGAGCGTTCCGCTCTAGGGTGAAGCTCCAACGTAAGTTGGTGTGGACAAAGCGGAAGTGAGAATGTCGGCTTGAGTAACGAAAACATTGGTGAGAATCCAATGCCCCGAAAACCTAAGGCTTCCTCCACAAGGCTCGTCCATGGGGGGTTAGTCGGGGCCTAAGGCCAGGCCGAAAGGCGTAGTCGATGGAAAACAGGTTAATATTCCTGTACTAATCTTTGAGTGGTACCGAGGGACGAAGAAGGGAACAGTTGGTCAATATTGGATGTTGGCGGAAACGTTCAAGGTGATGAGAGATAGAAGAAAAACTCTTCTTGAGCTGAGACGTAACACGGTTTTATTCCCTGAAAACACTCTTTTTTACCAGTTCTTATTTGTTCAATATTACAATGAGACCTATTGAGTGTGGCTCAAAATGAAACTCAACTCGTTGTCATACTTCCTAGAAAAGCTCGAACTTCCAATACTAAAAGATTACCCGTACCCGAAACCGACACAGGTAGGTAGGTAGAGTATACCAAGGGGCGCGAGATAACTCTCTCTAAGGAACTCGGCAAAATGGCCCCGTAACTTCGGGAGAAGGGGCGCCCTTTATTATTATATATTATTTATTGTAAGAAGAGGGCCGCAGTGACCAGGCCCAGGCGACTGTTTACCAAAAACACAGGTCTCCGCTAAGTCGTAAGACAATGTATGGGGGCTGACGCCTGCCCAGTGCCGGAAGGTAAAAGAAGTTTGTTACTTATCCTACGGGATAGGGAAGCTTACAACCGAAGCCCCGGTGAACGGCGGCTGTAACTATGACAGTCCTAAGGTAGCGAAATTCCTTGTCAGGTAAGTTCTGACGTGCACGAAAGGTGTAACGATCTGGGCGCTGTCTCGGAGAGAGGCTCGGTGAAATAGACATGTCTGTGAAGATGCGGACTACCTACACCTGGACAGAAAGACCCTATGAAGCTTTACTGTAGCCTGGGATTGGATTTCAGCTTTTATTGCGCAGCCTAGGTGGGAGGCGGTGAGAGTTCTTTTCCGGGGGAATTGGAGCCATCAGTGAGAGACCACTCGATAAAAGCTAAAATTCTAAAGGCGATCCTTGAATCAGGACGCTTGACAGTTTCAGGTGGGCAGTTTGACTGGGGCGGTCGTCTCCTAAAAGGTAACGGAGATGTGCAAAGGTTCCCTCAGGCTGGACGGAAATCAGCTAAAGAGTGTAAAGGCATAAGGGAGCTTGACTGCAAGACCTACAAGTCGAGCAGGGGCGAAAGCCGGCCTTAGTGATCCGACGGTACCGAGTGGAAGGGCCGTCGCTCAACGGATAAAAGTTACTCTAGGGATAACAGGCTGATCTTCCCCAAGAGTTCACATCGACGGGAAGGTTTGGCACCTCAAATTGGGGTCCAAGTTTGGAAACATGGTTGTGAAAATCTTGCTATATGCTGGGAAATCCGAGTATCTTTTTTGACGAATTGCTCGTAAAACTAAACAAAGTGCGGATCATCAGCAGGGAAGTTTACTTTTACAGCAATGTAAACAGTATAACCCCTCAACGACTACACGCTAAACATCCTTTTTTGCTCTTTTGAAGGGATACAAAGAGTCTGAATCTATTTCTTCATTAGATAGAATCAGGGAAGGAAACACTTTGTATCTTTTGTATCTTTTGTTGGGAAAGGAGGATGATGATATAGTCTGATCTTTTAGGCGACTAAAAGGCAAATCCAAATGTGAAAATATGTTTCTTTGTACCCTTTTTTCTTCTTCGTATACGAAAAAGAAATCAAATAGGGTAAAACCTGTTGAATCTTCTTAACAATAGGAGAAAACAACATCCTTATGAGCTGTTAATAAGCTTATATTTGCATATTTTTGGTTTTTTGCATTAATTTTGTGACAAATATGACAAAAACTAAATATGACACAATCCTTTTACAATAAGATAAATGTCGTCTCCCTTGTTTTAGTAGGTATACTTTTAGGTGACCCTTCTCTCCTTTTTTCTCTCCTTTTACAATGAGCTAAACTATGGTATACAAATCTCCTGAAAAAGTCACACAAATTTAATTAACATTATGCGATGTCGGCTCATCGCAACCTGGGGCGGTAGTACGTCCCAAGGGTTGGGCTGTTCGCCCATGAAAGCGGTACGTGAGCTGGGTTCAGAACGTCGTGAGACAGTTCGGTCCATATCCGGTGTAGGCGGTAGAGCATTGAGAAGAGCCTTTCATAGTACGAGAGGACCTGGAAGGACCCACCCCTAGTCTACCAGTTCTTGTTCCAACGGGAAACGCTGGGTAGCCAAATGCGGAGCGGATAACTGCTGAAAGCATCTAAGTAGGAAGCCCATTTCAAGATGATTGCTCTCTTAAGGTCGTGGCAAGAGAAGCCGCTTGATAGGTATCAGGTGTAAGGCCCCGAATGGTTGGAGCTGAGATATACTAATAGACCGGTTAAATTTGATCTTACAAAACCTTTAACAAATGTTTAACAAACATCTGTTAAAGGTTTTCAAAAAGCCTATAAAAAGAGAAAGGTTTTTCGACGCCCTTTTTGTTTTTACCCATAAATGTTTTATTTATGGGTAAAAACAAAAAGGTAAGAAAAAGATCAAATAAACAACAAATTGATATCCTCCTTATTAAATTAACATAGAAATAAATTAATACCCCCCCAATATCAAAAAAGATATTGGCCCGGTACGTTTGAAGAATCATGGTTGGTATGTGCTTCCCTTCCCAAAGGACAACGCGCAATAATGGTTGGTATGTGCTTTGGGAAGGAAAGGACAACGCGCAACAATTATTGCGCTCTTAACCCGTAGGGTAGACAATCATGGGCTGTATTTATTGACTACCTTTATTATAAAGGTAACTATTTTTTACAACCTTATTTAACTTTAAAACTTTAAGGTTTTGAACCCTTTAACCCTTTCAAAGTTTAAAGTTTTAAAGAAAGAATGTAAAAGATTTACCAGAAATTGGTATTTAGGCTCTTTTGTAAGTTTGTAAGATCGTCTCTTTCTTTTAGAAGAACGTTACGAGGCTGCAAAAAAAGCGGGTACACTTACTTCTGGGAATACCTTTTCACTTTAGTTTTAAATCCTACTGTTACCATCCAGACTCTTTTTAAAAAAGGTTTGAAGGGCTTTTTTAAAGAGGTTTTTTGTTCAAGATTTAAAAGTGTTTGACATTTCTACTGAAGGTAAGTTTTTGAAGGGGTTGTTAACGGTTTAACCAATTATAATAACCAAAATTGTCGAGATGCTTTTGAACAAAAAACAAAAGAAAGAAGTATTAAAAATGTCTACATTTTCTTACCTTTAGAAAAGATACGAGAGGTCGGCTCTTTTTGATAAAAAAACTTACGACAAAAAAACTTAGACCCGATCTTATCGATTTTTTAAGATCAAATGAGACAAAAAGAAGCTTTACCCTTGTTTTAAGGGATGCCCAAGCTTGTTTTGTTTGTACTAACAGCAAAGAAAAGATTTAAATCTTTGGATCAAACAAAAGACACCAAAAAGAAAGCCAAAACCTTTATGAAGTAGAAAAGGGTTTGAAGGGTTTCTTAGATTTCAAGCGATACGAGCTTGGAAATCATTCAAAAGGTTCTGACGAGAACGAGAAAATGAAAGAGAGCATCTCTCCTTCTTTCTCGTTTTATGACACTTCTTTCCTATAAACCCCTCACAAACTGCTCTGTTTTTCTTTTCTTTTTTTGAAAATATTTTGTTTTTGGAAAAATCCTAATAAATCTACCCATATTCCCGAGTATACTCTCAAAGATTTACTAAATCTTTTCTATTCTTTTTCTTTGCAAAACGAGAAAAGCTTAGAAAGCTTTGACGAGAATGAAACAACCCATAAAAGATACTGGGTGAGCCAAAAAGAATTCTTAAGAGTAATGGGGGGTAAAAAACCCTTTCATCCCGCTTTTTATACTGGCTGTAGCCTTTGCTACTTGTATCTTTTCGGGGTAAGCCTGTTTCAACCTAAGCTTGTGCATGCTGTCCCAAGACCAACTAGAATAACAACTCTTTTTAACTCTTTTTACACGGGATGTTGAGAAAAAAGACAACAAAACAACAACAAGAAATCTTTGATATTTTTAAACAAACCGTTATGACATAATTAAACGACCTCCCTTTTTTTGCTCTCTCCCAAATAAGAAGTAATAAACAGTCTTTTAATGATTTCAATTGTTGCAACAGTCTTCAACATTTTTGTAAGAGAAGACAATGTATTCAAAAAAAGAGGAGAATAAGGGATACTCAGCCTTACCGTTTAAAAAACCGAAACAGTGGTTTCACGTTCTGGGTCAACCTTTAAGGGATACGAACGCCGCTAAGGTGAGAAAAACGGCCTCCTATCCCTTATCCCTTAAATTGCGCGTTCTCAAAGATTTCTGATTTTACACCTTTTACGCAGCCTGTTTGGCTCATAAATATTCATTATAAAAAAGGCTCTCAAAGTTTAGCAAAGTGGGGTAATTACAATGATATAAAAGGGTGATCAAAAAGAAATAATAATAACAAGGTGCGTGACAGAAAAGCCGGGTTTTTTAAACGATTTGGGTTTAAAAGATCTTTTATATGTGTTAAAGAATCCTTTGAAATCCTGAATATCAAAGAATTAAAAAGAGAATTTAGACAATTATGGCTGTAACGGTTTTAGCTTTTTATATAAAAAAGCTTCTTTCTAATGAAGCGGACATTTTTACTAATAACTGATGATTAGCAAAAATGATGTGAATAGAAAAAAAGGGCACTCGTATTTATTAGATAGAAGACAAGATTGTACTAAATGGCATACCTTTTACTATTCTTTAGTAAACCTTTGTGCTCCAAAATCACCTGAAGCTGCTTTTCTTAAACCTAATTACCAAACTTTTAAATCTCATCTTAAATCTTAATAAGAATTAGAAGAGTTTTTTTTATTTTCAATGAATTAGGGGGGAATCTTAGTGAAAACCAAACAAAAGAAGCACTACACCCCGAAGTATAACAAAATTATACATTAGAAGAATGAGAAAAAACATTTCGAGAAGATTTATAATTGGGAAATAGGGGTAAAGGTTTACAACAAATGAAGGGATACGGCACTTTAAACAATATCTTGAATAAAAAATAACATAAAAAAGAGGTCTGGTCCTTACCTCGAAGGGATACGGTAAAAATCTTTCCCCGAAAAGACTTTACCCCGAAAAGACCCGACTTACCCCTCTACGTATCTTTTCGGGAAACGAAAAAAGTCTCTCATCTCATTGTAAAAGAATCCTTTTCGGTTCTCCCCGTACGTCTCCCGAAAAGATACGGGGTACTACCCCGTATCTTTTCGGGATACTACCCCTATACCCCTTCGGGGTACTGGGTACTAGACTTTACCCCGTATCTTTTCGGGAGACTACCCCGAATCTTTTCCCGGATACTACCCCTATACGAAGGGATACGAGAAAAGTCTCCCGGAATCCTTTTCTCCCCGAATCCTTTTTTCCCCAAAGGGATACTACCCCTATACCCCTTCGGGGTACTGGGTACTAGACTTTACCCCGAATCTTTTCCCGGATACTACCCCGAATCTTTTCCCGGAGACTACCCCGAATCTTTTCCCGGATACTACCCCGAAAAGACTTTACCCCGAAAAGATACTACCCCTTACCGTATCCGGTACCCCTTCGGGGTAAAGTCTTTTCGGGGTACTAGACTTTACCCCGAAAGGATACTACCCCGAAAAGATAACCCGTATCCCTTACCGAAGCTCTTCGTCTCCCTTCGTACTAGACTTTCCGAAGCTTTTACCGAAGCTTGTACCCCGAAAAGATACTACCCCGAAGGGGTACCGGATACTACCCCTATACCCCTATACCCCTATACCTCTTACCGAAGCTTTTCGGGGTACCGGGAGAAGCTCTTCGTATCCTTTCGTACTAGACTTTACCCCTATACGAAGGGATACGAGAAAAGTCTCCCCGAAGGGATACGGTAAGGGGTATAGAAGTATAGGGGAGTATCCGGGAAAAGATTCGGGGTAGTATCTTTTCGGGGTACTAGACTTTACCCCGAAAAGACTTTCCGAAGCTTTTACCGTATCCCTTCCGGATACTACCCCTATACCCCTATACCCCGAAGGGGTACTAGACTTTACCCCGAATCTTTTCCCGGATACTACCCCGAAAAGACTTTACCCCGAAAAGATACTACCCCTTACCGTATCCGGTACCCCTTCGGGGTAAAGTCTTTTCGGGGTACTAGACTTTCCGAAGCTTTTACCGAAGCTTCTTTGAATACTACCCCGAATCTTTTCCCGGATACTACCCCTATACACCGTATTTTTTTGGGGTACCGGGAAAAGCTCTTCGTCTCCCGAAAAAAAAGTATACTTTTTTTTCGGGAGACGAAGAAAGTCGGTAAAAGCTTCGGGAAGTCTAGTACCCGGAATCCTTTTCTCCCCGTACGAAGGGATACGAAGAGCTTCGGTAAAAACTTCGGAAAGTCTTTTCGGGGTAGTATCCGGAAAGGATTCTCCCCGTAAGGGGTAGTATCTTTTCGGGGTAGTATCTTTTCGGGGTAAAGTCTAGTACGAAGGGATACGAAGAGCTTCTCGTATCTTTTCGGGATACGAAAAGCTTCTCGAAGGAATACGAAGAGCTTCTCCCGGTAACCCGTACCCCGAAGGGGTATAGGGGTATAGGGGTAGTATCCCTTCGGGGTAAAGCCTAGTACCCCTTCGGGGTATAGGGGTATAGGGGTAAGTCGGGTCTTTTCGTCTTTTTATCGGCTCCGGTCTTTTTAGGGTACAAATTACAGGGTACTGCGTTTTGCTGTTAAAACAGAGCAACTTAGAAAAAAACCATCAATTAGCAAGGGAAAAGAGGACCTTTAAAAACGTCATTCAACTTTTTTTATGAAAAGCTTTTGATTTGCCGGAAAACAACAAGTTTAGCAAGGGAAATGACAACTCTTGGCCTGGGTCAACTTGTTAGGTTTGGGACGTATTACTCTAAAGAATAGTTTACAGAAAAAACAATTTCTTTGTAAACTGTTTAGGTACTGATCAATGTTTAAAAGAAATGAAGACTTGTTGGATTTACAATATCGAATAAAAAAGGCACTCTTTCGTTTTTTAGAGAAGAATTCCCAAATTGCACGAATGAATGATGGTTCATTTACTTCTTCTTTTGGATGGCAATACCTTTTTAAAAGAGATATACGGGTTTGAGCAACAATACTCTTGTTTTTGTAAGAAAGGCCGTTTAAGGCTTCTTATATGTAATATCTTGTGTAATTGAAGCACTTCAACATTATCAGGAGCTGGGTTTTAAAGGCTTTTTTAAGGGTAAATCTTTTCTATTATAATATATTGTAATGAGTGGCGTAGAAAGCCTGTACATTTTTTTAAGCGTAAGAAACCCTCTTAAACAATTTAAAAGCCGGGTTTTTTGATTGACCAACCATTATAAAGAAGAAAACTACTCCTCAATCAAAGCTTAGGGAAAGAATAAAAAAACCTTAAAAAGTCAGGAGATTTTTATATCTAAACAAAAAAAGTAAAAGATTTGTAGGGAAAAGGCTAATAAAAAGATCAAAAAGCTTTTTTTTCTTTAGAACACACCCTTTTTTAGAAAGGAAAAGATATGAATGAGAAAACTTTAATATGAGAATAAAACCTGTTTATGAAGGAAAACGAGATCTTTTTATCGGGGTAAAATGAAAAAACCAAGAAAGAAATATTAAACCTCGTTTCCCCTCATAAACTTGTTTTTCAAGAAAAGGTTTCTAACAGTTTATGAAAAAGCTTTTTAAAAGACAAGATCTTTGTGTTATTTGAGGGTTTTGTAAACGAAACCTGTAAATTTAAAACCTTTAAAAAAGATCTTGTCTTTTAAAACTTATAGAAATGTTTAAGAATCAACAGGCTTTCAAAATAGGAAACAACATTTCCAAGAAATATAGGTAGTCAATTTGAAAATCTTAACCATTTTGTTTTTAAAAAGGGCGTCAAGATTGGTATCATCTTTCTTTTAGCAACTCTTTAAAAGCTGTTCCCGAAAGGAAAGGAGAGTTATCTTTCAAAAGGTAAATGATGTAAATCTTGCAATAGTACCTTGGGCATCCCTCAACCTGCTCTCTCTAAAACAAAAAAAAGCATTTTTACACAAGCAAAACACGACCTTTCATTAAAACGTGTAGAAAAAGATTTACTACAAAAAGGGTTTACTGGTGTCCACTTACACCGAAATAACAACAATACTAACGATTTTCACAACCCCATACAACCGTTTCATCGTAGAAAAGCGCTTCTGCAAACTGCTCGCCAAGGCTTGTTTCCCTTAAAAATCATTCAAAGGTTTTTTTAAACTGGGATTTTGTGGGATTACACCTTTCCTAAACCTCTTTCTCGTTATTTGTTCTTTCATTTCTTGTTCTCAAGGACGCTGCAAGATAAAGAATTATCGCGCGTTCGGAGAAGCTGAATATTAGTCTAACAAGAAATGAGGCCGTTTGTTGGCCAAAGAGTTGTGGTTAAGCCGTCAAAAGCTTATAGATTGGACAAAACTTCAGGCAAAAGGAGATCAAAGAAACAGTTAAGACTGCTTTAACAAATAAGAACCTGTTAATTGAAAACCAAATCATTAAAAGATACGAAGAAAGTCTTCGTGGTAACAAGAGCCATCAATCTTTAAATAGAGATCTATAGTTGTTTCAAAGTACCGGTACACGAAAAGAGTTCTTAATGGCTATTCATCATTGTTCAGATACTTCAGGTGTGCAAAAAGTCACGAAAAAAAAGAGGTTTTTTTCTTCCTGATATGAAAAAAGCTTTAGACCAAGGGGTAAAGGTTGAGGTTTTAGAAGGGAAACGGGCTGTTTTGAAAAAAAAACATAAAAGATTCTTTATTATTTGAGAGCTTATTATTTGAGAACTTGTTGTTTGAGAACAAAGAAAGTTTTCTTTCTTTTATTGTTTTTTGGGAGAAAGTCAAACTTTTAAATTCATCTTTAAACCTTTGTCTACTTAAAGAGTTTAAAACCTTTTTTTCAAAATCGTCAGGATATTGACACCTTGAAACCTTTTGGAAGAAAGATTACTGAACTAGAACGTAAAAAGTTGTGAACTTTAAAGCCTAACAAAGCTTATACTTTGAATGATTTATAAAAGTTGTTGTTTTGTTTCTAAACGCGTTTCAAATGGAAAATAAAAGATACGGTTTAAAGACAATATGGTATCTATAAAAAGATTTAACGAAAAAAACAAATACCAAACAGACCTCGTATCCCTTTTCTCCTTAAAAAAAACAGGAAGTCTTTTGAGAATTTCAATCTTGGTAATATATTTATACTCGTTTAAAAAAAAAGACCTTTATGTGTTTTTTTTAAACTCTAAAAGGTTTTTTTACCGTGTTTTTGCTCTTCTCAATCTTTTATTAGAAGAAGTATTGCATTGTTTTTGTGCTTTTTTAGAAATAAATTTAAAAAAGCAATACAAAAAACAAATGTTTTTGTTTTCGATGCGCAAGGTAAAGGATAATGTTTTGGAAGAGGGATTTGTTTTTAATTTATTAAGTTAAAGGTGGCATCTCGTACCTTGTACCCTATACTTTTTACCTTCTACCTTGAAAAGATAACCCTTGAAAAGATCTTTTCTGAAAAGATAAGAAAACTTACCCCGAAAACACTTTACCCCGTATCTTTTGGGGGGTAAAGAAAAAGGGATGCGGGGTACAACCCCCATATTCCGAAAAACCTTTACCCTATACCCCTATACCCCTATATTCCTATACCCCTTCGGGGTACGGGGAGAAGCTCTTCGTATCCCTTCGAGACTTTTTTCCTATCCCTTCGAGACTTTTCTCGTATCCCTTCGAGACTTTTCTCGTATCCCTTCGAGACTTTTTTCCTATCCCTTCGAGACTTTTCTCCGGATACTACCCCGAAAAAGCTTTACCCCTATACCCCTATACCCCTTCGGGGTACGGGGAGAAGCTCTTCGTATCCCTTCGAGAAGCTTTTCGTATCCCTTCGAGACTTTTCTCGTATCCCTTCGAGACTTTTTTCCTATCCCGAAAAGATACGAGAAGCTCTTCGTATCCCTTCGTACTATACTTTACCCCAAAAACACTATACCCCGTATCTTTTCGGGGGGTAAAGGAAAGGGGATACTACCCCGTACCTTTTCGTACCTTTTCGTACCTTTTCGTATCTTTTCGGGGGGTAATCCCTTTCCGGGAAAAAAGGATTCTTTTACAATGAGATGAGAGACTTTTTTCGGGATACGAAAAAAGTCTCTCATCTCATTGTAAACCCGGACTTCTCGTATCTTTTCGGGATACGAAAAAGATCTCTCATCTCATTGTAAACCCGGATTTCTCCTTGTACGTATACCGAAAAGATACAAGATACGAAAAAAGTTTCTCATCTCATTGTAAACCCGGATTTCGGTAAAAGCTTCCCCCTATACCCCTATACCCCGGAGGGGAGAAGCTCTTCCGGGTACCGGGAGAAGCTTCTCGTATCCCTTCGAGAAGCTTTTCGTATCCCGAAAAGATACGAGAAGCTCTTCGTATCCCTTCGTACTAGACTTTACCCCGAAGGGAGACTACCCCGAAAAGATACTACCCCTATACCCCGGAGGGGTACCGGGAGAAGCCGGGGTATAGGGGTATAGGGGTAAAATGTTTTCGGGGTAAAGTCTTTTCGGGGTAGTATCCGGAAGGGACACGGTAAAAGCTTCGGTAAGGGGTAGTATCCCTTCGGGGTAGTATCCGGTACCCCAAAAAGCTTCGGTAAGGGGTAGTATCCCTTCGGGGTACAGGGGTACGGGGAGACTTTTCTCGTATCTCTTCGTATAGGGGTAAAGTCTAGTACCCCTTTACCCCTTCGGGGTACAAGCTTCGGCTTATCTTTTCGGGGTAAAGTCTAGTACGAAGGGATACGAGAAAAGTCTCCCCGTACCCCGAAGGGGTA
>BDIU01000095.1:0-10144 GCA_002118135.1 Trebouxia sp. TZW2008 | reverse complement strand
CCCCGAAGGGGTACCGGATACTACCCCGAAGGGGTACCGGATACTACCCCGGAGGGGTACCGGGAGACTTTTCTCGTATCCCTTCGTATAGGGGTAAAGTCTAGTACCCCGAAAAGATACTACCCCGAAGGGGTACCGGATACTACCCCGAAGGGGTACCGGATACGGTAAGGGGTAGTATCTTTTCGGGGTACAAGCTTCGGTAAAAGCTTCGTAAAGTCTAGTACGAAGGGATACGAAAAGCTTCGGGTTATCTTTTCGGGGTAGTATCCGGTACCCCTTCGGGGTAGTATCCGGTACCCCTTCGGGTTATCTTTTCGGGGTAGTATCCGGTACCCCTTCGGGGTAGTATCCGGTACCCCTTCGGGGTATAGGGGTAGTATCCGGAAGGGATACGGTAAAAGCTTCGGGTTATCTTTTCGGGGTAGTATCCGGTACCCCTTCGGGGTATAGGGGGAAGTTTTTTCGGGATATAGGGTAAATATTTTTACCGGATTCTTTCGGGGTAAGGGGATTATCTTTTCGGGGGGGTGTACCCCGAAAAGATATCTCCCTTCGGGGTATGGGGTAAGAGGTAAAAAGAGTTGTACTCCAACGGGGTAAGGCCCCTTTGTACCCCAAAGTGGAAAGGTTTTTCGGGGTAATATCCGGTACCCCAAAGTCTTTTTTTCTTTTCGAGGAAAATGTTTTTGGGGTAAGCACGAATAGCTTTTTTTTGTCTCTCTTTAATCTTGGTTTTTTGGGTGCTCAAAGTAAAGGAGATTCCTTGCGCAGCAAAGAATGGTTTTTTTTTAAAGATTAAAAAAAAAAAGATATAACCTTTTTTTTTTGAAAATCAAAAAAAAGAAAAAAGCTACCCCATTTTTTTGTTTTTTTCCTCTCTTGTTCAAAAAACAGAAAAGAGATAGTGCGAAAAGAGAGGTTTAAAAAACATCTCCAACAGGGACAAAAAAAAAGAAAAAAAACCAAAAAGAAAGTTTCTAAATAAAAAAAAAGAACCAAAACCATTTGCTTCCTAAAAGAAAACCAAAAAGAAATAAAAAAACAAAAAAAATGCAAAGATTTTTGTCTTTAAAAAAAATAAGAACAGCAACCATGATTGTCTACCCTACGGGTTAAGAGCGCAATAATTGTTGCGCGTTGTCCTTTGGGAAGGGAAGCACATACCAACCATGGTCTTTGAGAGTACTTTTAACGTAACAAGGTTTTATTTATTTAAAATCAGTAAAAATACACAGCTAAAAGAAGAAATATTTTTAACATAAACTTTTGGGACCATTATGGAAGTTAATATTCTTGGATTAATTGCTACTGCATTATTTATTATTATACCAACTTCTTTTCTTCTAATTCTTTACGTAAAAACTGCAAGTGAAGGTAGTAAAAGTTAAAGTTTTATGTTTTTCCGTTAATACAAACTTTTGTAAATTTATCTTAACGGTTGTTCTGTTTTAACAGCAAACTATCCTTTATTAATAAAACAGAGCAAAGCAAAAGGTCTTAAAGAAAATTCTAAACCTTTTTAAATCTTACCAAATGTTTTTCTTTTCTTTCCCGTTACTTTTTCTTTCATTAATTGTTAACCAAAAGTTAACCATCTATTGCTGTTATTATGCTGCTTTTTTTCTGTCTTTATTTCTCCCTACTTTTATGTTTCAGCAGTTCGGTTTTTTTTTTTGTACCCCAAAAAGAGATTACCCCGAAAAGAAAAAAAGACTTCTTCTTCTGCTAAATTGGGTTACAAAAGGGCCATACCTTAAGATTTGAAACCTTTTTCTCTGAAAAAACCTTTTTTGAGAAATCTTTCCCTGAAAAAATAAAAAGACTTACCCGTATACCGGGAGAAGCGGGTTTACAATGAGATGAGAGAAGCTTGTACCCCAAAAAGGCTTTACCCCTATACCCGGAAGAGCTTCTCCCGGTACCCGGAAGAGCTTCTCCCGGTACCCCTCCGGGGTATAGGGGTATAGGGGTAGTATCTTTTCGGGGTAGTATCTTTTCGGGGTACGGGGAGAAGCTCTTCGTATCCCTTCGAGACTTTTCTCGTATCCCTTCGAGACTTTATTCCGGGTACTAGACTTTACTTCGTATCTTTTCGGGATAATCCCCCGAATCTTTTACCGGATAATCCCCCGAATCTTTTACTGGATAATCCCCCGTATCTTTTCGGGATAATCCCCCGAATCTTTTACCGGATACGGTAAGGGGTACAGGATTTACCCCGAATCTTTTACTGGATAATCCCCCGAATCTTTTCCCGGATAATCCCCCGTATCTTTTACCGTAAAAAGGAAAGGGGATAATCCCCCTATACCCCTATACCCGGAAGAGCTTCTTTCGGTACCCGGAAGAGCTTCTCCCGGTACCCCTCCGGGGTATAGGGGTATAGGGGTAGTATCTTTTCGGGGTAGTATCTTTTCGGGGTACGGGGAGACTTTTATCGTATCCCGAAAAGAAAGTAGACTTTCTTCGTATCCCGAAAAGAAAGTAGACTTTCTTCGTATCCCTTCGTACGGGGAGACTTTTCTCGTACCCCTTCGTACAGACTTTACCCCGTATCTTTTCGGGATAATCCCCCGAATCTTTTACCGGATAATCCCCCGAATCTTTTACTGGATAATCCCCCGAATCTTTTACCGGATAATCCCCCGTATCTTTTATCTTTTCGGGGGGTAAAGGAAAGGGGATACTACCCTGAATCTTTTACCGGATACTCCCCTTTTTGGAAAAAAATAAAAGAAGAGACCCCTTTTTCGGGTTTAAAAGGGGTCTCTTCTCTTTTTACAATGAGATTAAGGAGAATCTTTTCGTCTTTTTCTTTTTTACGGGAGAACTTTTTCCGGATACTACCCTATACCCCGAAAAACCTTTCCCCTATACCCTTTTTTCGGTTCTAATTTTTCTCTTTTTCTAAAAGGGGTAGTATCCGGTAAGTTTTTTATCGGGTTTACTATGAGATGAAATCTTGTATCGTGCGAAGCAAATCGGGTTTACAATGAGATGAGAGAAGCTTTTACCCCGCATCTTTTCGGGGTATAGGGGATTATCCCTTTTTACAATGAGATAAAGGGAGAAGCTTTTACCCCTTACCCCGAAAAGATGCCGGGTACAATCTTCTCTCATCTCATTGTAAAAGAACCTAAAAGCTTCGGAAAGTCTAGTACGAAGGGATACGAAGAAAGTCTACTTTCTTTTCGGGATACGAAGAAAGTCTACTTTCTTTTCGGGATACGATAAAAGTATCCCCGTACCCCGAAAAGATACTACCCCGAAAAGATAACCCGAAGCTTTTACCGAAGCTTCTCCGGATACTACCCCGAAAAGATAACCCGAAGCTTGTACCCCGAAGGGGTAAAGGGAGAATCCCTTCCGGGAGAAGCTCTTCGTATCCCGAAAAGATACGAGAAGCTCTTCGTATCCCTTGGTAGTATCCGGTACCCCGAAAAGCTTCGGTAAGGGGTATAGGGGTATAGGGGTAGTATCCGGTACTCCGAAGGGATACGGTAAGGGGTAGTATCCGGTACCCCTTCGGGGTATAGGGGTAAAGTCTAGTACCCCGAAAAGCTTCGGTAAGGGGTAGTATCCCTTCGGGGTATAGGGGTACAAGCTTCGGGTTATCTTTTCGGGGTAGTATCCGGAATCCTTTACTCCCGAAGGGATACTACCCGGAATCCTTTTCTCCCCGTACCCCTATACCCCGAAGGGGTACTAGACTTTACCCCTATACCACGGAGGGGTACCGGGAGAAGCTCTTCGTATCCCGAAAAGAAAGTAGACTTTATTCGTATCCCTTGGTAGTATCCGGTACCCCTTCGGGGTAGTATCTTTTCGGGGTAGTATCCGGTACCCCGAAGGGATACGGTAAGGGATAGTATCCCTTCGGGGTAAAGTCTAGTACCCCTTCGGGGTATAGGGGTACAAGCTTCTCGTATCTTTTCGGGATACGAAGAAAGTCTACTTTCTTTTCGGGATACGAAGAAAGTCTACTTTCTTTTCGGGGTACGAAGAAAGTCTACTCTCTTTTCGGGGTACGAAGAAAGTCTCGTATCCCTTCGTATAGGGGTACGGGGAGACTTTTCTCGTATCCCTTCGTATAGGGGTAAAGTCTAGTACCCCTTCGGGGTACAAGCTTCGGGTTATCTTTTCGGGGTAGTATCCGGTAAAAGATTCGGGGTAGTATCCGGTAAAAGATTCGGGGTAAAGTCTAGTACCCCGTACCCCGAAGGGGTATAGGGGTAGTATCCCGAAAAGATACGGGGTAGTATCCCTTTTTACAATGAGATTAGGGATAATCTTTTCAGGGAAATAAAGGGGGGTATCCCTCATCTCATTGTAAAAAGGGAAATAGGGAAGACTCTTTTTGGGGAAATAGGGAGAAAATCTTTTTAGGGTACCAGAGACTTTCCGAAAAGGCACGGTACACCCCGTACCCCAAAAAAGTCTGAAGTATGGGGTACAAGAAACTACCCCAAAAAGAAAAAAAGGCAAACATATCCCTTTTTACAATGAGATTGTAATCCTTTTAGGATACGAAAAACCTTTCCCTGAAAAGATACGAGAAAAGTACAGTGAGAGCCATTTTATGGATTATCTTATCAGGTAAATCCCTTTCAGGGAAAGCCATTTTATGGATTATCTTTTCAGGTAAACCCCTTTCAGGGTAAAAAATAAGGGGTAAGGTTAAAAGGTAAGGCGTTAAAAGCAAACACGTTTGCCTTTTTCCCTTACGGGATAAAACAATTTACATCTCTTGAAGTTTTGCTTTATAGGTTTTTTTGTAGGAAAAAAACCACGTAAAAAAAAAGACGTCAAAGAAGGGATACAATGTTGTTGTTTTAAGGTTATGAAAAGAACAAGTCAAACAAAAAGAAGAAGCAGAATACCAAAGAGATCAAAAATGAAAAATAAACAGGTTTTTTAGAGTGTTTTTTCTGGTTGCGCGTTTTTGCTTTTTATCACAATCTTTACAATAAGGGGGGGTAAAGGTTTTGCCAAACCTTGTAAAGCTTTTGTATTCTTCTTTTTAATTTGTAAAATGATTAAATAAAAAAGAGAGACGGTGGTTATTTGATACTATTTAGACAAATGTGAAACAAAATATAAACTTTTTATGGATTTTTGCCATATAAGAAAGTTTTTTATATAAAACTAAAGATACTGTTGGTAGAAACCAAAAAATAATAAAGGTTTTGCTTTCTGCTCTTGTTGTCTACATTTTTTTTTTTAAAGAAAAAAAGAAAACGAACAGCTTATGAAAACAAGCTGTAGTCAGAAACTGTTTTTTTCATAAGCTTGGTTAGAAGGTAATGGTTTTGGTTGTGCAAAAAGATATGAAAAAAACAGCTTATGAAAAAAACAGTTTAAACAAGCTTTCCCTTCTTTTTCTCATACCCTTTTTTTTCGCACAACCAAAAGAACAACACTTTTTTTTTGCTTTTATTCAGCAAGAGCTTTATATAATGGAAAAGTCTAATTTTTCAAAAAAGTGTTTTGTTATGGTCGTTTCTACAAAAACAAAAGATTTAGGACGTACTACACAAATTATTGGGCCTGTGCTAGATGTAACTTTTCCTCCCGGAAAAATGCCTAACATCTTTAATGCCCTTGTTGTTGGAGGAAAAAATCAAGCAGGTCAAGAAGTTTCTGTAACTTGTGAAGTTCAACAATTACTTGGAGACCATTGCGTTCGAGCAGTTTCTATGAATGCAACTGATGGCCTTATGCGTGGAATGGAAGTCATTGACACAGGCAAACCGCTTTCTGTTCCTGTTGGTGAAAGTACACTTGGTCGTATTTTTAATGTGTTGGGTGAGCCTGTTGATAATTTAGGTGGTATAAAAACTAAAGATGATTCCCCAATTCATAGGTCTGCTCCAGCTTTTGTAGATCTTGATACTAAACTTGCAATTTTTGAAAGCGGGATTAAAGTAGTTGATTTGTTAGCTCCTTATCGTCGTGGTGGGAAAATTGGTTTGTTTGGTGGAGCCGGTGTAGGAAAAACTGTATTAATTATGGAATTAATTAATAATATTGCTAAAGCTCACGGAGGAGTTTCAGTTTTTGGTGGTGTAGGAGAAAGAACTCGCGAAGGTAATGACCTTTATATGGAAATGAAAGAATCAAAAGTTATTGATGAAAGTAACATAAAGGCATCAAAAGTAGCTTTGGTTTATGGACAAATGAACGAACCGCCTGGAGCTCGTATGCGAGTAGGTTTAACTGCTTTAACTATGGCTGAATATTTTAGAGATGTTAACAAACAAGACGTTTTGTTATTTATTGACAACATCTTCCGTTTTGTTCAAGCAGGTTCTGAAGTTTCAGCTTTATTAGGCCGTATGCCTTCTGCTGTAGGATATCAACCAACTTTGGCGACTGAGATGGGTGGATTACAAGAACGGATTACTTCTACAAAAAATGGTTCTATTACATCTATTCAAGCTGTTTATGTACCTGCAGATGACTTAACTGACCCTGCACCAGCCACTACATTTGCTCATTTAGATGCAACCACAGTACTTTCTCGAGGGTTAGCTTCTAAAGGTATTTATCCAGCAGTGGATCCACTTGATTCAACTTCAACAATGTTACAGCCTTGGATCGTTGGTGAAGAACATTATGATTGTGCTCAAAACGTCAAACAAACTTTACAACGTTATAAAGAGTTACAAGATATTATTGCCATTTTAGGCTTAGATGAATTGTCTGAAGAAGATCGAAAAACTGTTGCTCGGGCTCGTAAAATTGAACGATACTTATCGCAACCTTTCTTTGTTGCTGAAGTTTTTACAGGATCTCCTGGTAAATATGTTAGCTTGGCTGAGACTATTCAAGGGTTTAACTATATTCTTTCTGGTGAAGTTGATGATTTACCTGAACAAGCTTTTTATTTAGTTGGAACAATGGATGAAGCTATTTCTAAAGCTTCATCACTTCAATCACAAAATTAGGTTTTGTTACCTCTTTTTCTTATTTTGAGTGTTTTGCTTACCTTTGGTTGTGCTTACCTCTTACCCCATATCCTGAAAAGATAAAAAGACCCGAAAAGGTAAAAAGACGTATGGAATCCCTTACTCCCCTTTTTCGGGTGTAGCTTTTTCGGGGGGTTATCCTTTAGGGGTACCAGATGCCCCCTTTTCGGCTCTTAAATTGGGTGACAAAGGGACCATACCCCTACACCCCGAAAAGATACTACCCCGAAGGGGTACCGTATACTACCCCCCGAAAAGACTTTACCCCTATACCCCGAAGGGATACTACCCCGAAGGGGTACCGGATACTACCCCGAAAGGATAACCCGAAGCTTGTACCCCGAAGGGGTAAAGGGGTACCGGATACTACCCCGAAAAGATACTACCCCTATACCCCTTCGGGGTACGGGGTACCGGATACTACCCCGAAAAGATACTACCCCGAAGGGGTACCGGATACTACCCCGAAAAGACTTTCCGAAGCTTGTACCCCGAAGGGGTAAAGGGGTACTAGACTTTCCGAAGCTTTTACCGACTTTTCTCCGGATACTATTCCTATACCCCTATACCCCGAAGGGGTACCGGATACTACCCCGAAAAGATACTACCCCGAAGGGGTACCGGATACTACCCCGAAAGGATAACCCGAAGCTTGTACCCCGAAGGGGTAAAGGGGTACCGGATACTACCCCGAAAGGATAACCCGAAGCTTGTACCCCGAAGGGGTAAAGGGGTACTAGACTTTCCGAAGCTTGTACCCCGAAAAGATACTACCCCTATACCCCTTCGGGGTACGGGGTACCGGATACTACCCCGTGTCTTTTACCGTAAAGGATTCCGGTAAACTTTCTTCGTATCCCGAAAAGAAAGTAGACTTTCTTCGTATCCCGAAAAGATACGAGAAAAGTCTACTTTCCCGAAAAGATACGAAAAGATACGAAAAGATAGGAAAAGATAGGAAAAGATACGAAAAGATACGAAAAGATAGGAAAAGATAGGAAAAGATAGGAAAAGATAGGAAAAGATACGAAAAGCTCTTCGTATCCCTTCGTAAAGGGGGGTAAAGGGTTTATCTTTTCAGGGATTATCTTTTCATGGTTGCCTACCCTACGGGTTAAAAGCGCGAAAATTGTTGCGCGTTGTCCTTTGTTTCCCAAAACACATAGCAACCATGTAGCTGTTTATCGAAGGGAAAAAAAGGAGTACAAGGTTTATTAGTGGTTAACCAAAAAAGTAAATATCTTGTTTTAACAATTTGTTATTAAAACATTTGGGGTAAATGAGTATTTTTAAAAATTAATAATTTATAAAATAAAGATCACAATTAACAAAAAGAGGCTTTTTTTGACAATCTTTAACTCTTTTTCAGCTTGAAAAAATACAAAATCTTTTGAAAAAAAAAGTATTGTCAGAATAGAAACAATTGTGATATTTTACATTTAACAACTTTAAAAAAAAAGCCGGGATAGCTCAGTTGGTAGAGCAGAGGACTGAAAATCCTCGTGTCACCAGTTCAAGTCTGGTTTCTGGCAAATACTCTTTTTGTTTAATCATTAGTTAAAAAAAGATATATAATAGAGGCTTTGTTTTGTATTTCTTTTGTTTAGCGGTTTTAAGATTTCTAGACTTTTTAGTAAAAAAAAACAAGACTTTACCCCGAAAAGAAAAAAAGACATACCCCGAAAGGATACGGTAAAAATCTTTACCCTTTTTGGAAAAAGAGAAAAAGGGATACTACCCCGAAAAGATACTACCCCTATACCCCTTCGGGGTACGGGGTACTAGACTTTTCCCTCTACCCGGAAGAGCTTCTCGAAGGGATACGAGAAAAGTCTCGTATCCCTTCGAGAAGCTCTTCCGGGTAGAGGGGGAGAGGGGGGGAGGGGTACAAGCTTCTCCCTTTTATCTCATTGTAAAAAGGAATACCCTCCGAAAAGATACGGGGTAGTATCCGGAGAAAAGTCTACTTTCCCGAAAAGATACGGGATACTACCCTTTACCCGGAAAAAAGTCTCCTGGAAAAAAGCCTCCCCGTACGTATCCCGTATCTTTTCGGGAAAGTAGACTTTTCTCGTATCTTTTCGGGATACGAAGAGCTTCTCGTATCTTTTCGGGAAAATAGGCTTTTCTCGTATCTTTTCGAGATACGAAGAAAGTCTCCCCATACGAAGGGATACGAAAAAAGTCTCCCCATACGAAGGGATACGAGAAGCTTCTCGAAGGGATACGAAAAGCTTCTCCCGGAATCCTTTTCTCCCCGTACCCCGAAGGGGTAGTATCCCTTTGGGGTATAGGGGTAGTATCCGGAAGGGATACGGTAAAAGATACGGGGTAGTATCCGGAATCCTTTACGGTAAAAGCTTCGGAAAGTCTAGTACCCCTTTACCCCTTCGGGGTACAAGCTTCGGAAAGTCTTTTCGGGGTAGTATCCGGTACCCCTTCGGGGTATAGGGGTATAGGGTTAGTATCCCTTCGGGGTAGTATCTTTTCGGGGTAGTATCCGGAATCCTTTACGGTAAAAGCTTCGGAAAGTCTAGTACCCCTTTACCCCTTCGGGGTACAAGCTTCGGAAAGTCTTTTCGGGGTAGTATCCGGAGAAGCTTCTCCCCGAAAAGCTTCGGGTTATCTTTTCGGGGTAGTATCCGGTACCCCTTCGGGGTATAGGGGTAGTATCTTTTCGGGGTAGTATCCGGAGAAGCTTCTCCCCGAAAAGCTTCGGGTTATCCTTTTGGGGTAGTATCCGGTACCCCTTCGGGGTAGTATCCCTTCGGGGTATAGGGGTATAAAGGTATAGGGGTATAGGGGTAGTATCCAGTAAAAGATTCGGGGTAGTATCCGGAAGGGATACTCCCGGAAGAGCTTCTCCCCGTACGAAGGGATACGAGAAAAGTCTCCCGGAAAAGATTCTCCCCATACCCCGAAAAAATACGGGGTAGTATCCAGAAGGGATACTCCCCGAAAAGCTTCGGGTTATCTTTTCGGGGTAGTATCCGGTACCCCTTCGGGGTATAGGGGTAGTATCTTTTCGGGGTAGTATCCGGTACCCCTTCGGGGTATAGGGGTAGTATCTTTTCGGGGTATAGGGGTAGTATCCGGAGAAAAGTCGGTAAAAGCTTCGGAAAGTCTAGTACCCCTTTACCCCTTCGGGGTACAAGCTTCGGGTTATCCTTTCG
>BDIU01000094.1:46321-102338 GCA_002118135.1 Trebouxia sp. TZW2008 | reverse complement strand
TTACAATGGTAAGCAGTTGCCGTCACTAGCATGCGTGCAATCACAAGCCTTGCAATGGCAAGCAGTTGCTGGCACTAGCATGCATGTGATCACAAGTCTCACGACGGCAAGCAGATGCTGTCACTAGCATGCATGCAATCACAAGTCTTACAACGGCAAGCAGTGGCTGTCGCTGACATGCGTGCAATCACAAGTTTTACAACAACAAGCAGTGGCTGTCACTAGCATGCATGTGATCACGAGTCTTACAACAACAAGCAGTGGCTGTCACTAGCATGCACGTGATCACAAGTCTTACAATGGCAAACAGTGGCTGTCACTGACATGCGCGCAATCACAAATCTTACAACGGCAACCACTTGCTGTCACCGGCATTGCGTGCATTCACATGCCTTATCACGGCAAGCAGTTGCTGTCACTAGCAAGCGTGCAATCACAAGTCTTACAACAGCAAGCAGTGGCTGTCACTAGCATGCATGTGATCATTAGTCTTACAACAGCAAGCAGATGCTGTTCTAGCATGCATGCAACCAAAAGTCTTACAATGCCCTGTATATGACTATGCAATGGCAGCCTAATGACTTGTCTTGCAAAATGGCACGACACTTGAGTTTTGCCATACATGCATTGCCTGATGACGCATTTCTGAGCAAACCACAACAGACATAAAGAGTGCTGAGCTTGATATAGCTCACATTGCCAACTCCACACCATGTCTGAGTATCAGTCAATGTCAATTGTGAGCAATCACCAGTGCTGCACTGCTGCTAATCATCATTCACCTGTGCAATCCTGGTACAGGTGGTATCAGGACAGACCACTGAGATCTTCAAGAGACACCCCATGCCTCAGTTTGCGCGCTTGTCATTTTCCATGATATACAAAGAGGAGAAGGACACTGAGCTGAGGACCCTGGATTTGGTTTGCAAAAATGACCAGGAGTTTCATCTGTGGTTCTGGGGCATGCAGGTCGGTGCCACACAATCTGTTAAAGCTTGTTGCACACAGCTTCAGGTATACTTGACTTGACTCATTTGCTAAGGGGCAGGTCATTTGCAATTCACGCCATGGGACATCAACCAATCCTGTGCATGCAAACTGTTTTGCTAGTCTCACTGCAGCACTTCAGGCTCAGACATCACGCTTATCTAGCATGCTCCTTCCCTCTTGGTCAAACAATATCATGCTTGTGTCTGACAGCTGCGTTCAGCCTCATGAGGCATGCATGATAACGTGTGCCACGGCATGCTACATCAGCACAGTGGGGCAACAGCCTGGCAGCAGCTAAGCAAGGCATGCAAGGACAGTTGGCAGCTGCATGACTGTGCTGCATTCCATGCTGTTGAGCCTTTGAACACAAGTCCTTGGCAGCACACATTGCACATGTGTGTGGCGCTGATGCCTGCTGCTCAGCCTTGCTCCTGAATTATCTGAAGGCAATCACTGCGTTCTTGCAAGTTCTTGCCTCCAGCTGTCATAAGGCATCCCTTGAGTTCTTGTCCTCATCTGTTCATTCACGAAAGCTACATCTTTGTGTGGCCTTGCATCAGGCCGTCATGGAACATGTGTGTCACATGCCCACACCCATATCCTCCCCAGTGCAAACCATGATGGGATCCCCTGCTGGACCCTTCCAGTCCCTTTCAGGCCATGGCCCCTTCTCAGTGGCTGCCAACTCCAGCGGGGCCTCTTACCCCCAGAGTGTTCAGTCAGACCCCCAAGGGGTGGGAGGGGGCACAGCCATTGGCAGGGCATCAGGTATGCCTCATCCATGAAATCAGCCCCAAACAAGCAATACTCTTCCATTCACAGTCGAGAATGATTTCAGCGTGCTCAAATTGTCAATGTGCACTAGCTTGCTGCAAGCTTCCAGACACGTTTTGTTCATCATCCTGTGACAATCAGCACATGCATAATACTCACTATACTTCTATAAATACTCTATAAATACTTCAGACATTTTGCCTGTTCTGTGGGCATGGCAACAACAGCACAGCGGCAATAGCACAGCTGCAAGGGCGCAGCTGCAGCAGCGCAGATGCAGCAGCACAGATGCAGCAGCGCAGATGCAACAGCACAGCTGCACCAGCACAGCTGCAAAAGCCAAGAGGACACAGGCACAGAGTCATCTCCATCTGCAGGGCCGGGTCAGCATTGATTGACAATATATTCACCAGTACTGGTCAAGACCACGATTCAACAGCATCGCTCAGCAGAGCCAAATTCTGCAATGCATTGGTCAATATGATCGGTCAACAGCATCGCTCGTCAGCATTGATCAGCAGTAACCTCTGCGGTACAAAATCAGCTCAGCATTGGTCATCAGCAGTAGTCATCAGCATTGATCAGCAGGTGCAACTGCTGCAGTGTACAGCCAGGTCAGCATTGACCAACAGCAAAGGTCAGCAGCATTGGTCAACAGCACTGGTCATTGACACTGGTCAACAGCATGGGTTAGCAGGCGCATCATCTGCAGTGCCCAGCCAGGTCAGCATTGATCAATAGCACCAGTCAGCAGCAGAAGCGTTGATCAGCAAGCGCAACCTCTGCAGTGCACAGCCAGCTCAGCATTGGTCATCAGCACTGGGCATCAGCATCGATTAGCAGGCGCATTCTCTGCAGTGTACAGCCAGGTCAGCATTGACGAGCAGTTGGTCTTTATACTTGCTGCTCTAAGCAGCAGCCCTGTGTGAAGTATGCATGCGGGCAGCAAGCGGTCCATTGACAGAATGGGCTCAGGCCTGAACAGACAGTACGAGGTTGACCAACAGCAATGTTTGCTGTAGCCTCTGCATGCTCAGGCCTGATTCTGCTGCAGCAGCATGTCAGCTGCCAGGCCAAGAACCTTTGCTGCAACACATCCTTCCAGCCAGCTATACAGCCAGCTAGCCAGGCAATTGCTGAGTCAGCCAGGCAACTGCTCAGTCAGCCAGGCAATCAACAGATGTGCCTTGTCTGAGAGACCCAATGGGACGGTCACAAGCCAATGTGGCTGTCACTTGCCAGGCCTGGCCTTGCTGTATCAACATGCCTGATGGCTGGAAGCTGTCACACCCTCCTATTATACAACAGTGACCCAGTCAGAATAGCTGCAGCAGATCATTGGTGCACTTGGTGTCCCAGCACATGTGCGTGTGCCTGGGGACTGCTATGTCTGGGGGTCCTCAGATCTCAACACTGTTGGCTCAAAGCCTGCTGCTTTTGTACTCATGCCATGCAACACCAAGCATTGCAGGCCAACCACTGCTCACTTCTGCAGGTGCATTGGGTGTTCCAGCGCCTGTGCATGTGCCAGGAGACTGCTATGTCTGGGGGTCCTCAGATCCCAATACTGCTGGGTCAAAGCCTGCTGCCTCCACAGTCCCTGGGTGGCTGAACAGCAGCGTCCCCACATTAGTAGACAACACCACCCATTTGGATGTCTGCGAGGTAAGCATGCTGAGACGTCATGGCCTGTACCCTTCTTATATTCATCATCGTGACTGCATGGCTCTGTTACGGCTGCATGGATACAACTGCAAGCGCAGTTTTGCTGTGGGTTTGCCCTGCACCATCACTCCTTCTGCAAGCCCTCTCAAATGTTGTCAGCAATGTCAGTCACATATAGGACTCAACCTTAGGAAGCATCAGAAGCCTGCATCCTGCCTGGAATTATGCAGGTGGCTGTGAGTTTGCGGCATGCTGCCTTGGTGACACACCGAGGTGAGATGTACACCTGGGGTCATGGTGCCGGAGGCAAGCTGGGTTTGGGCAACCATCAAAATGCTGACGCGCCTCAGAGGGTGTATACGCTGTGGGGCAAGAGCGTCAAGCGAGTATCATGCGGAGGTAAGCCCTGCCTTTGACACCTGGACTTGCCTGCCTACGCATTGTTGCTTGCAACCGACAGCAGCAGCTCAGCTGACCGCACAACCGACAGCGCAGCACAGCTCAGAACATTGTCAGATGCAGAGAGCTTTAGATCCATCAACTCAGTTGCTGAGGCGTAGAAAACAGAAAAGTTTATGCCGCTAGGCGTGTTTAAGAGGCCTTAGATAGACTGTGGTGTCCCTCCCTTGCTGAGGCGTACAACCATTTGCAATCTGCGTCGCAGAACATTGTCACCTCCTGCCTTCTTCTCATGCAGCTTATGGCATTGCTGTCTTCAGCGTGAACAGTGCTTGTCTTCATTTCATGCAACCCATATTTGTAGCATTGCTATTGGCAATAGTCTTGTTTTAGCAGACTAACAGTCCCTGCCTTCATCTCATCCAGCCTGTGTTTTTAGCACTGCTATTGGCAATTGTCTTGTTTCAGCAGACTAAGTGCGGCCTCTTGGCAACCCTTTGGCAAATCTGCGCTTGGGGCTTTGCCGTTGTACAACAGTGATGTTGCATATGCTACTTCTGATATCATATTGTTGGTTGCACTTACAGCTATGACCGTGTATGACAGCTTGCAAGCATTCGGCTACACATGGGCGCAGAGACTTTTGATTGCTGCTGCAATGCGTACATATTACAGTGAACCTTAGATACATACACTGTGCCATGCAGATGCATGCACAGCAGCTATCACACATGATGGGGAGCTGTACACCTGGGGGGACGGGGCAGGGGGTAGCCTGGGATATGGCAACACACTACGTCAGTTCATCCCACGTCAGGTTGAGAAGGGTTTGGGCGATTTTAACATCACTCAGGTATGCGAGAGATAGTTTCTGACAGATTCTGCATACATAAGCTGCATGCGAGCGTGCATCAACAGTTCAGCAGCGTGGGAACAGATTGTCTATCACTGTCAGCTGTTGAGATATGTGCAGAGTTGACGACATAGGCATGCACAGGCTTGTTTCCAGCCTTCTATGCATATTATGACAGGCTCGGGCAAACAGTCTGCAGCATGTTGTTTGTGTGATGTTGTGCATTGTGCCACAGCCTTGTCGTCATGCAAATGCAATGGCAATTTGACGCACCAAAAGGGCTTAATATGCTGAGTGTTTTCCCTGTCATCTTTGTCAACAGATGACTGTCCGCACTGTACAGGCAGCTGCAGCCATAATGTCTCCTGCAGGTATCTTGTGGTCCCTTCCACACCTGTGCAGTCTCTTCCGGCGGCCGCCTGTTCTCTTGGGGTGATGGTCTTTGTGCCAAGCTTGGTCATGGCAACTCCAATGCCTGTGCAGAGCCTCAGCAGGTGTCAGCGCTAGCAGATCAAACTGTGCTACATGTTGCGTGCGGTGTGTGGCACACAGCGTGCATTGCGCGGCCCAGGCAGACTGAGGACGGAGCTGGGTCTGTGAATTACCTAGAGGGGCCTGCTAGTGGCTCCACCAGCTTTGAGGACTCGACAGGTGAGTCTCAAGCTGACAGCATCGTATGCTGACTGTGTTGCATATTGCAAGTGCTGAGCACTGCTGTGTTTCGCACAGCTGTGCCTTGAGATGTCCTGACAGCAAGACGCTTGTTGAACTGGAGCGCAAAACAACATGCTTGAGTTTGTCTGCTCACCTGTTGAGATAGAAGTCAAAACCAAGCTGAGTACAGAACCCACGTCAGAGCTGCAGACAACAGCTGTCGTCTGATTTGAATTTGACTTCAGGTGGGGGTTTGCTGGGGGCGACCAGGGGTAACCTGTACACCTGGGGTGGGGAGTTTACCTGGGTGGACCAGAGAAAAGACAAGGCAGGACATGTCACCACCAAAAGGGACAGTCACAAAGGCTGCCTGGGCCTTGGTGATGGTGATGGCCGCCTCATACCCACCAGGTACAATTTGTTCTGCAGCTTTATGCATCAGACTGCTCATGATGTCACGTGATCACCAAGAGGAACGGTCAAAAAGGCTGCTTGAACCTTGGTGATGGTGATGGCCGCCTCATACCCACCAGGTGATCATTGCAACACACTGTCATACCATGCGACACATTGCAGTGTGAAATTCATTGTTATCTAATGCACCTCTGATAGCAATTGCAGGCTGCTTCTGGGAACAGAGGATCCTACTGTAGGGCTCAGCAGCGCTTTCGCTTTCGCTGTCGTATGCAGCGTGCTTGCTATTGTAGGTTTACACGACCCGCCAACACTCATGCTCATCAGTGAGTTTTGCAATTTTCAGCCTGTCTGCAGCTGAGATTGTACTGAGCTGCGCTGTGCTGCTGCATGCAGGGTGTTTGGGCCATGGCGGGAGAGCGCTGTGCAGCAAGTAGAGGCGGGCTTGAATCTGACAGTTGTGCTGACCTCTGATGGCCAGTGCTACCAGATGGGTGAGACTGGGGCCTCAGGCAGGGTCAAGTGGGAAGGCTGCAAAGAGCCTGAGCTGGTACGCCACTGCTATAGCGATGTGCAGGCTGTGTCATGCTTTGTGGCAAGGACAATTGCATGTAATGCATACGCTTCACAAGCGGTACACGCTCAAAAGGTTTTAGATCTTATGCCTGCAATCAGGAGCTGCAGATGAGGCGCTTGCATGATGCACAGCTGTTATGCTGCGCAGCAGCTGCTGACGATGACCTGCAAGAAAACACTTTCGTTGAGGGACTGACTTGCACCTGCTGTTGACTATTGTGCCACGCAGCTTGTCAAAGTGGAGCTCACTGCTGCTGTCATGCTCTAATGCATCGCGCCAGGGTAGTCAAGCTTTTGAAGCACACAGATCCCACAAGAACAGACCTCAGACGCATTCGCTCAGTCATATCTGCATGATGCAGGTTGGTGGTGGTTTGCAAGGCTTTGCTGTGGAGCGCATCTCTGTGGGCATGCAGCATGTGGCAGCACAAGCCAGCCCACTGGACAAAAAGACTGGCCTGCCACAGGTCAGTGCCCCACCCTCTTCTTCTTGCCTGTAAATATATATCTCACTTTTCTTGCTGTAACATTCCAGCAATAACAAAAACCGTAACAGCGCACAGCTAGTTTATATCAAACAAGACGACCAGCGAATGAAGCACTAAACAAGAAGACTGGCCTGACAGAGGCTGGCGCAGTCCTTTTCAAAAGTCTAATGCCCAGCATAGAGGGACACCTATAGCTTTGCATATCACAAAGCAGCTTTTACATGCACGCTCAATTTGTGCATGTCCACTAGTGACAGGTCCAGCTTCATACACATCAAATTGCTAAGAGCTGTGCCCATAGGCAGTTGCAGCAGCCAGCAGTTCTCACCAGCAGTAGGCGTCATGTTGCATCTAGGCTGTGCGTTGACAAGCCAAACACCAGTTCTCCAGTTGCATGTTAGGCGTGCATGCCAAGAAAGAACAGGAAGAGCAAAAGCACAATAATTATGCCCTCAAATACCCCAGCAGGAGCTTCTCCTTCTAGGCTGTACCTAGATTAAGAGCCTTCTGCTTTGGAACGCGAGTGTGCCGCTCATGCATGCTCAGAAAGAAAGGAAGGATCAGTCTCTTTGCTGTTCCTTTGTTTCCTTCTGAGAGTGCATGGGCAGCAGCTTGGTGTAGGGGGAATGGGGCAGAGCAGTTGGGCAAGGCTTGTAGTGACCTGGTAAGCTTGAGCTACGTAGAAACCCAGTCTAAGGTCCCTCATGTACCCCCTGGAAAAGGTAAAAGGCCGTACCGCGTACCCCTTTGGGGTATAGGGCAGTATTTGGAAGGGATACTTCCCGAGGAGACTTCCCCTGTAATGTTTCAGGCTGACAGAGTCAATGACAGGGACCCAGTCACCTAGTATAGCAGGCATAAGCAGCAGACTGCTTGCTGCAGTTGCATAGCACTGGTGGACTGAAATTTGCTTTGTTGTGTTGTATGCTTGAGCAAGGCTTGGGTCTGTACAGTCGGGCAGTGAGTCCAGCGGCTTGTCCACGTGCAGCTACAACTGCCAGCATGTAGCAACTTGAGACACCAAGTTGCATGGGAAGCTTGTGCGCTGATGGGAAAACCATCATGCACCCGCTGTTGCATCTCTGTATAACATGCATGAGCAGAAGCATGATCTTTGCAGTTGGCCAGTGAGTTCAGTGGGCTGTTCATGCGGGGCTGAGGCAGGGGGGAGTCAGTTGTAGACACTTGGTTGCTCATGAGGCATGTTTGCTCATCAAGCTGGCACTGCACTCAACCTGTACATGACGCGTGAGCAAGACTTTGGTGTGTGCAGTTGGGCAGTGAGTTCAGTGGACTGTTCATGTGAGGTGAGGCAGGGAGGGCCAGATGTCGACACTTGATGGCAGATCAGGCTTGTGTGCCTTCAGAGTTGGCACTTTTCACCCAATCATGACCCAGCATAGCATGTCTAAGTAGTGGGCTGTTGTGTGCAGTTGGGCAGTGAGTTCAGCGGGCTGTTCATGTGGGGCCGAGGCAGGGAGGGCCAGCTGGGCGTGGGCTCTCACCAGGACAACTCCACGCCTAAGATGGTGGACGAGCTCAAGGGGCGCAGAGTGCTGCAGGTAAAGCAGCTCAGAGTCTAGTCTGAAGCGCATCTGAAAACGTTCATGTGCTGTCGGTGCATATAACAAATGCCATGCAGCAGCACCTGGCTCAACCTCAATTTAGCAGTTCAGCGTTTTGCATATTGCTATCTACAGCAAATTCCCTGTAGGATACAGCGTGCCATGCATATCATGCAGCAGTATGCTCAATGGACAGCTGTGGTGTAGTAACTTCTAGGGCTGTTGGCCCTGTGAGCATGCCTTTTGTACATTGGCAGTCTTCGCCCAGCAGGCAATGCAGCAAGGCACCCAAAGACTAAAATTGCAATTTGATTCTGCTCGGCATGTTGCCAGTTGCTGGTGGAGGGTACCACACATTAGCAGCCCTGTGCCCTTGACGCAATGCAGCAACAACAGGCCAAGACACACACTGTGACTTTGGTTGTTGTGAAACAGGTGCATGTGGAACAAGTTGAATGTGGAGGTTATTAAGCACTAGCATTCTGCACCCACACTGCCGTGCAGCAGGAACAGGCCAATACACACACAGTAACTTTGGTCGTTGTGTCACAGGTCGCATGTGGAGGATATCACACACTAGCAGTCTGCGCCCATGACGCGATGCAGCAAGAGCAGGCTGAGAAGCAGCGCGGCTACAAGCAGAAGGTGATGCAGCTGTTCAGCAAGCCAGCAGTCACTGTGGACGTGCCAGACTCTCGCCAGCACAGTGCGGGCCCTAACACAGCAGGCAGTGGGGGTGTCGGGCCCCTGGACAGGGTCTCAGAGGGCAGCCTCTCTCTGATGAATCATGGCTCAAATGGTGCGTTTCCAATCTTGCTGCTCAGGTCCCTATCTCTTGCACAACATTTCATGTTGCCTCTTTCTGCATCATCTGGGCTATTGTGTTTGGTCTTGCTGTGAAGTTGCAACAGCACAAGACTCCTACGCGACACAGCAGCAATACACACACACAGCGCAATAGTGACACAGAACAGCAGTGCCTCAGCCTGTGTGAATTGGTTTAAGGCATGCTGTGCTTGCTGCATGTTGCATTTAGCCATGACTCATTCTGCAGCTGTTGTATGGTGTACAGATCTAGCCGTCACGCCTCGCAAGGGGGCGGGAGATGAGCATGTGAATGCAAGCCGCAATGGCAGGAACAATCCCAAATCCACAAGCACAGGCAGCATGATGGGTCTGGTTCGTGCTGCTGCAGCGGCACGGCGCGGCAAAAAGGATAACCTGTCCCGCCGCTCAGCTGATGCCAAGGGCGAGTTTGGGCCTGGCTTTAGGTCTTCTGCTGGAAGTAGGTTTCTGAGCTCATGTTGTTGTGATGTGCATGGCTGACTTTTGTTGATGTCTCTGCCTTGTGCCAGAGTGTTCAGACATGCATGTGGGGTCTTGCTGGAAATGCTGACGGAGTTCAGCTCGCCTTTCATTGCAATAAACCTTTCAACATGCTTTGCTGCTACGATTACACTGCCAAGCCTAAGGTGAAGCGTGTGGACACCATGCTTGTCAAGCTGCTATCCATGTCCCAACAGCGTAAAGCACGCTGCAGATGCTGTCTTGCGCAACGTAAATCACCACACCCTGAATTCTCATCCACACTCACAGGTAAGAAGTTTGACAGCTTGGCGCCAGCTCTAAAGGCTGCAAGCCGGCAACAGCACTGAGATGCTAAGCAGCAAATAGGCCTCCAGTGATGTCCGCGGCTGGTGATTCATTCAAAAGCAAGCATAGTTGGCAGTGTGTGCTTGTCAACTGTAGAACTGAAACTATGCCCACAATTGCAGGTAAGAGGTATGCTGACTCAAGAGGTCAGCGCCTGAGGCTGCAAGCTGGCAACAGCACTGAGACACCAGGCAGCGAAGATGGCGGGTGAGCCTCCAGTGATGTCAGCAGCTGGTGATTGATTCAAAAGCAAGCATGGTTGGCACTTCATGTCTATAAAGACATGTTAATACACAGTAGAACTGAACCTATGCCCATGATTGCAGGTAAGAGGTATGCTGACTCAAGAGGTCAGCGCCTAAGGCTGCAAGCTGGCAACAGCACCGAGACGTTAGGCAGCAAAGACGGTGGCCGAGCCTCCAGTGATGTCAGCGGCTGGGGTCCTGAAAGAAGCAGAGCATCACAAGCTGAGAGTGAGATGGGCAGCATCTTAAGTGCGCCAGACATGTTGCCAGAGGACTCAGTCTTGATTGAGGACCTTGTGGTGAGCCTGTTTGCCTTCTGACTGTGTGTAATGCAGTTGTCCATTAGTGTTGTCAGCCTGAGGTTAAGGACAATGAAGAGCCTGTCAAGCTGATGGCAAGACAGGCAGCGTCTCAAATGCGCCAAAAATGTCGCCAGAGGACTCTGTGCTCCATGCAGAGTGAGTGCCGAGCCCTTTGATGAGCCTGCTTTCCATTTGACTGTTGAACGCACATTGGCACAGCATGGCAGACGTCTACTTGCAGCAATCTATGTAGATTGACTCGCACAGAAGCAGGGCATTTTAAGCTGAGCGCACTGGACATGTTTGCAGAAGTTTGCAATTACAAATTCACATTGTTGCAATTACATCAAGACCAGTTGCAAGCGCAGGAGCGGTACAGGCAGACCCAGATGCTGTACATGCAAAACACTGTCATCTGGCACTTATTTCAACTTGTATCTAGTAGACAAGTTTGTCAAGCCAAACCATCCCTGTTTCAGAATGTATTTTTCAAACTTTTGCTGGCTGGCTGCCTGACTGATTGATTGTTACGCTGCACTTGCAGGCGGAGGCTGCTGCGAAAGAGAGGCATTGGCAGGCGCAAACTCGGGGCTGACAGACCTTTGTCACACAGCATCTGGCTTCCTACCCCTACTTGTGTGTATTGCTGGCTGACTGACTGACTGCTGTGCTTTGAATGCAGGCAGAGGCTGATGCAAGAGAGAGGCATTGGGCAGGTCAGGTGCAGGGCCTGCAGAGCAAGGTGGAGAAGCTGGAGGCTCTGCTGCAGCGCGAGATGGGCCATCATCAGATCACCTCTCCCACTCCCAGACCAATTTACGACATCTCCCCTGTAGGCGCAGGTCTGCCGTAAACTCTCATTGTTGTGCATGAGGTTCTTGTTATATCACTTTGCTGCCATACTGCTAGGTTAGCTGCCTAATGCTGAGCCCTGTTGCCACCCATTTCCTGCCCCATCTACAACACCCACCCTGTTGCGCAATTTTCACCGTCTCTGCATTTCACACTACACATCACCTTCCCCACATTACACCTTCATACATTGTCTTCCTTGTTGGTCCAGGTCTGCTGTGCATCTCACATCCCCACCTGCTCGTAGTCTCAGCCTGCATTCCTGTGCAACTGGCATTCTTGTTACAGTGTTCTTCTTCTGGATTGCCAGCATATTGGCCGAGTGATGGCCCTGCTGCCCTCACAATTTGTCCAATGTGGGTAGGGGTCTGCTCTGCCTTGAAATTTATGCTTGCTTTGCACTCATGTGCACGCATATTGATCATCAAGATGACTTGCTTCTTCGTTGTTAGTATAACTGCCACACATTGGCGCCTATTGCACATTGTCATTGATATGGACTATGTAAAAACCCTGCATGCCGCTGGCGCATTCATGGATGCCCATATGCTGTGTGTTTGCTTGAATCTGTACGTGCATTTGTGCAGGGCCAGCAAGGCAGCAGTCACGGTATCCCTTGTCCCCAGACGACCGCCAGCAGCCGTCCTCGCCTAGTGGCAGAGAACCAGCTACAGAGTCCCGGTTGCAGGCAGACAGGCGAGGCAGTGCAATGTCCAGGACACAGGATCTGAGGTCCAGTGAAGGCAGGCGGCCTAGCTTTGGGCAGCTGAGCTATGCTGAGCTGGGAGAGCGAAGGGAGACCATGAACCGCGAGTCAGCGGCCGAGATGCGAGGCTATGCTGACAGGGCGTCCGAGCTGAGGCATGGTGCAGACTCAAAGAGCTTCAGCCGGCGGGGCAGTGGCATGCCTCAAGATTCTGATAAGGCTGAAATGGACCGGGAAAGGCGGGAGCTCAGGCAGCTGCGAGCTGACCTTGAGCGCCGAGTCGCAGACTTTGACAAGCGCCAGGTGTGCACAATGTCAACTTTTGTACAGCTGTTCAGAAACTTGCTTGAGTGCCTGTAAGACTGTGCATAATCAACAATGAGAATACCTCACAGCAGATGACTTCATTGATTTCTAGGCAGCAGTGCCTTGCTGTTGGTTTGCAGCAGCATGGCAGATACCTTCTTCTGCATTCAATAACAGAACATGTGCATTGAAAGCAACTTGCACTACAGCTAAACACTGTGCAAAGTTTTGCATCAATTGATTGCTCAGGTGTTTCTACGGCGCAGACAAAACTGTTTACGCCAGTGCTTCTGTCTACCCAACTTGTCCACGCAGTTGAGGGACAAGCTTTTTATTTTGCTTTCAAGCAATTGCTGCTTGTCTCCTTTCCCGACATAGAAGCGCGCCTCTCTTTGTTGCAGACCAAGATGGTGTCAGACAGGAGGGCCATTGTGTGCTCATGTTGATTATGCCAACAGTTGATATCAAAGAGTGTGTTAGTTTTCCTTTCACTTGCATTTTATCGATCAAAAAGTGTGCTGCTCTGTTGCAGACCAAGATGGTGTCAGACAGGAGGGCCAGTGTCAGCAGGGCTGGGGCATCAGACAGTCCCTTCAGGGAAGCCCGTGGCATGTCACAGCAGAGCTCCTCTGAGCTTGACAAGAGTCTCATGCAGGTATGCACTTTCCCCATGCAGTAGCTTTGCCAGGCCCAGTCCCAGAGACAGCACAAATCAATCTTTTCCGCAGTTGAATGCCTCAATGGCAGGCTGTTTCCGCGTCCATCGGCAAATATTTGCAGTTGCTTGTGCATGTCTGTTTTCTGCTCTGAATAGCATGGTACTTGTATCTGTGACAGGAAGAGACACATGTCACTCAAGTGTGGGCAGTCCATGTGCAAAACAAGACAAGCAGCTGCAGCATGCAAGTCTGCAGCTGTAGAATGCTGCAAACTTAGAATGTGCTTGCCAGCAGGCCCTTTATTGGCTAGCTGCCACTGTTTGCCGCATGCAATTATGATGACTGTTTTGTGTTGTTCAACGTATGAATAGCAAATTTAGCTTATGCAGCATGTCAGTGTCGGCATTGCTGATGTACCATCGGGAGCTTGTGCTGTCCACTGTGCAGATGGGAAGCAGACAGAGTAGTGGGGGGTCACAGCCGGGGGTCCGCCAGGCAGGTGGGTCTGTCGAGGGGGGTTCATCAAGGGGCAAGGGCCATAAGCGCACAGCCTCCTCAGGGCAGGGCACTTCCACAGCAGCAGACTCAGGTCCTGAGTGGACAGAGGAAGTTGATCAGGTGCTATATACAACATGCATGACACAATCCTCATCTAATTTGTACATCATGACAGGATGCACTTCCACACCAGCAGTCTCATGGCCTGAGGGAACTGAGCAAGCTGTACACACGTGGCGTTCCGCACGCATAAGGCACCGCATATCTGTTTTGACCATCACGACTGATGGTATTTGGCGAGGGGAGAGGGGAGGGGGGTTCAATCAGGTGCTTCATGAAGCATGCATGGCAGGGCTACTTGAATTCGTGCATCATGACTGAGTGATGGACAGCGGAAGTTGATCTGCACCTCACATAGCTAACGGGTGCACTTCCTGGTGCAGGGTCGGTTTCTGACTTTTGCCCGCCTGGCTAACAGTCAGAACTCCCTGTCACATACTTGCTTCAACCGCCACTTTGACAAGGAGGCTGCCTCGCTGTGGTCGTGTATTTACAGGATCAATTCCTGCTGCAGGGCATGTTTTTGACTTTTGCCAGGCTTGCAAATGGCCAGAATTCCCTCACACAGATTCGTTTCATTCGCCAGCACTTTGACAAGGCAGCTGCCTCAGTGTTGGACAGCCCTTCTCAACGGTCTGCATGCGCAATCCACATAACAAATGCTCACAGGTTCAAATCCTGGTGCAGGGTGTGTTTCTGACTTTTGCAAGACTGGCGAATGGTCAGAATTCCCTCACTCGCATCCGCTTCAATCGCCAACACTTTGACAAGGCAGCCGCCTCGGTGTGGTGGCAGAGCAACAAGGCTGAGATGGGCTTGCATTACAACATTGCTTCCAACAGCGGCACTCCGACTGGCATGCACACTCCAGATTCAGAGCCTGCTATCTCAGGCGCTTCCCCTCCCCACCACAGGTCGGTCCCTCCCCCCCCCTCCCCCCTCCCCCCTCACTCCTTACCCCCCCCCTCCCCAGCACACCTGGCTTCAATGCACATGTAGTACGGAATACATCTGTGTTTGCGGACTCAATGCACTAGCAGCGAGATGCATGTCAGCCAGCACTTTCAGGCAACGCTGCAACTGTGGACATTGTACAGACTGCATAAGAGCTGCAACAGTCAGAAGCCTTCAATCACAGCCAATCACAGCCCATGACCAAACGCTCCCAAGCCCACAGGTTGGAAGAAAACATGCCAAGGCACAAAGCCCATGTCACACATCAGCCTACAGACACTGCCATCACTGAGCTTATGATAGAGTCTCATTCCAGGTCCAGCTACAGGCTCAGCTATCTGGTCTGACTATGACCTTGTGCCTGCCTGTCATCCTTCATCTCAACACCTTCTCACAGCGCCTGTCTAATTCATGCTAGGTTATGGACCTCTAGCCATTCCAATGAGCACTGGGAAGGCGTTCCTGTGGTGCCATCCAGATTCAACCCTAGCAAATTTGCTCTGAGCCCTAGCAATAGCCCTACCAAGGCTTCCCCACCCCCTGTACCTTTCGCTCCAGCACCATCCCAATTGGCCACCCAATTTCCAAGTTCAAGCCTGCCGCAGCCACCATCTCAGACCCATAACTACAGCCAGGCTCAGCCACAGAACTCAGGGTTTGCAAATCGTGTCAGCTTCTCTGACATGACCCAGGCGCAGCCACAAATACCTCCAAACCCACAGCGCAATGACTATCCAATGCATGACCAATTGCAGAATTTGTCCATAGAGCGGAACCCCACGCTTCAGCACTGGCAAAATGGCGGCCAAAATCAAACCTTACACAATTTGGGACTAGAACCCTTGCCCCATTTTGAACCAGGCTTTGTCTCTCAGTCAGCGCAACAGCCAATGACATATCAACAGCCGCTTAGTAATATGTCTGGTCTGCATGACAAGCCTGCTTTGCATGGGCCTTCTGGACCTGATCAATCACACTCACACCATCAGACAAATGGTGTGTCACACTCAACTGGTTGGACACATCACAGCGCGCTCAATGACACAGCATATCAACCAGGCACTCAATGAGCTGTCAGTATGAGCAATTTGCTCTGACATTGCTATGTATTCCAGCAGCAACATGAGGCACTCTCATATATGATTGCTGCTTTAGTCTGCTGTAGAGATGTGCGGTTACTGTAGCTTGTTTATTGTGGTTCAGTCTGCAGCTTTTGCTTAGATTTGACATTTCATGGACATTGCTTTTGCACCAGTGTAAGAGACAGAACTGCCACTGTGGCTATTTGAACGCGCAGCACAACCTTGTCTTTGATACAGCTCTTGCTCTTTATTTGTTTCTGTGTAAGGCATGCATCACTCCTCAAATCAGACACTCTCAATTCTTTAACTATCTGTGTGGTCCAAAGCCTGCTTGCAGGAGAGTACTGCCAGTACTGGTGCAAACTCCAGCCCAGTTTTGCCAATGCTTGCCCATGCACAGCCGTCGCCTACAGTCCATTTCAGTCAATGCCTGGCAATTTGGTTAGGGCCTGTGCTTGCTTGCAGACACGCTGCATTATACTTTTGACGTGTTGAAGCGTCCTCAGCATCTGACTGTTTGCTTCTGGTTGCCCACAGGCGCAGCGTGTCTGCAACTCAGTTGAGTCATCTTCAGGAGTACTCCATTGCTGGTCTAGGCGGCTCTGGAACCATCTTTGCCAGCCCCAGCCCTAGGGCTGCGCCGCCCAACCCAGCTTTTGCTCTGCCCTCGCCCACTGCCCTGCCCTCATATGACGGCATTACCAGCCACCCTGTGTCTGTCTCTGCGTCTGATGGAAGCTTTGTCACGCCTCTCGCTTCACCGCTGCCGTCTCCTAGCTTGTCTCCCAATGCAGTGGGTCAGTACAACCTTGACAGCGGCTGGATTTCAAGGCGCCAAAGCATGGCAAAGGCTCCTTCACCTTCAGGTATTCTCTACTGCTTTTGGTCAGATCAAACGCCTGCGCAGCATTACATGTATAGGAGCATGTAGATGCTCAAGCACCATGCTTGCTTTTCAAATATTCTGTTGCTTTGAGTTAGACCAGACGCATGCGCAGCATTGCGTGAACAGGGTCATGTGGATATACCAGCATGATGCTTGTTTGTCTATGTCTTGTCACAAAGTTGTCCTGTACACAAGGCATTTGTCCCTGCTGCATCACAAGCTTGACAGCATCTCGCAAGGTTTCCTGCAGATGCAAATTGTTGTCTCTGTTTGGGCGTGTCACCTGTGAAGCACATGCTATCCTTGACAATATGTACATTGCATGTGCCGGCTGGGAGCTGCATAGTGCTCAGGGCATCATGGTGTTCGAGTCTAAGACAGGTTATGACATCAGCTCATGCAATGACTTGTACAGCTGATTGTGTGGTTGCTCACAAGCTGGAACGGGTAGTCAAACAGCTCTGCGATCACATAGCTGTGAGGCTGCCCATTGAAGCTTGTCAGCAGTCACAGCGTCAGCTGTAGGAATCATTGTTGACCTTGTGCACAACAGGTGGGAGTCTCATGCCAATAGTCTTGACATCTCTTCCCAAGTAGGTGCCATGCAGTTGTCACTAGGCTATGGCAGTGTCAATATGTACACGTGGTGTAATGTATGGAAGTGTGACATGTGCTGCAATTACAGGTGGCATCACCTGGGGCAGATTGGGCTCACAGGATCACATGTTTAGTCTGCCCATTACTCCAACAGCCCACTTAGGGCAGAGGGCCTTTGCCCCAGCCAATCACGGCTCCCGCCTGTCACATGTCTCCAGGGCAGAACCCATGGGCTACGCTGCTAGGTAATGGCGACACTCCTGCTGGACCGCACAGCATTTGCAATGTTGTTGATCATGAAGGACTTACAGGCTTTATTCGACTTTGTGATGCTGGCGGCGTTGCTGCTAAACCACATGCACTTTGCAGTCATGTGTGCTGGAGGATTCACAAACAGCTTCCGATTTTGAGGCAGAATGCTTTGCCTGACATGGATGCATGACGACCGCATGCGTTTTTGGGTTGCCATGACGACGCAATAAGCATTGCTAAGAATTGATTGATGTTCATGTTGTCTGCATGACCACCTGATGGGCGTCTTTGACAGTTCCTTGACTTATTTGACTGACTGATTGCTTGATTGATTGGCTGCTAGGCACTCAGTGCTGAAGAGCCAACATAAGTGATTGACTGACTGATTGACTGATTGCTAGGCACTCAATGCTGGAGAGCCAATACACCCTAGGCAAGGCTGGTTCAGGCTTGCCCTTCTCCCCCAACACCACCCATGGGGCCTTCTCACGATCTGGCAGGCACAGCACACCTGTGCCCTCTCACACAATGAGCAGAACCACAGGCAGGCCTAGTACTAAATCACGCAGTAGGCGCGGCAGTGAAGCAGGACACAGCTTTGCTGCTGATGCTGCATCAGAGAGAGAGTTTCGAGCTGCACCCAAGTCATATGCTCGCAGCAGTACAGCATACGTCAGTGTAGACGCCAGCAGCAGTGTTGGGCATTCAGGACCCAATTCATTAGTTGGCAATGAGTCCTCATTCAGGTCATCGTCCTCGTCAAGTCAGGAGTCTGAGTCACATGGGTCCATCCCACCTCAGCTGCGGATCATCTCGCTGGACGAAGATTCTGGCAGGATCATCTCAGCTGAGTCACCAAGGGGATCAGCTAGGGTACTCGCATGGCACCCCACTAGCACCAGTGGTGGTGCGGATAGCGTTTCTGTCACCTCTGAGAAGTCAGCCACTAGCACAGGTACACCATGAGACTGCACCACTGCCCTGCATTCATGTCACTGGTACAACTATACCTGCCCATCAGCGGTGCAGATAGCGCCTCTCACCTCCGACAAATCAGCCACCAGTACAGGTACACCTGCAACAGTACATGCGTTTGCTCCACTGCCTTGCATTTGCTGCTCAGATTGCATGTCTGGTGTTGCTAGTCTGGCACCCCACCAGCACCATTGGCGGTGCAGACAGCGTTTCTGTCACCTCTGAGAAGCCAGCCACCAGCACAGGTATATCATGAAACTGCACCACTGCCCTGTATTCATGTCACTGGCACAAACATTGGCACAAAACCACCTGCCCAGCGGAGGTGCAGATAGCGTCTCTCACCTCCCAAAAAACAGCCAGCAGTACAGATACACCGGCAACAGCACATGCTTTTGCTCCACTGCCTTGCATTTGCTGCTCAGATTGCATGTCTGGTCTTGCTGGCCTGGCACCCCACAAGCTCCAGTGGCAATGCAGAAAGCGCTTTTGTCACCTCTGGAGAAATCAGCCACTAGCATAGGTATACCGTGTAACTGCTCCACTTCCTCGCAGTTCTGCCAGTCGTACAGCTAAACCTGCAGTGGCAGATTTGACTGATAGTGCAGCATTAGGGACTGCTCTACTGCCATGCATTTGCTACTGCTACTACCAACAAGATGTTGCTGTATGCTTGCATAGGTTACGTTAACACGGCATATAGTGTGAGTGAGCTCTTGCTTCTGTCCCCACCTTGCATGACTCCACGGCATGCCAGCCATGCCAATGGTGTTCGTGCAGCGTGGTAACAAAAGCAACAGCCCATCCACATGTTTGCCTGTTGCACATCATGCACCTAGAGTTGTAGGCTGCAAAAATGCATCATCAACACAAGCGTCAGCTTGTCTGGTACGTACCTGTATCCTTGCCATCACATCATGATGGCGGTCAGGGCGACAGCCACACCCAAAGGTAGCACTCGTGACCAAGCTACAGCATGTGTAGTCAAGCTTACAAAACAATATTGGACTTGAGCCAAGCAAAATTGGCCGTTGAGCTGGCAGATGCGAAAATTATGCCTTTTGTAAGCTGTGCAGTAACAATGAGTTTCATAAGCTGTGCAGCCACAACAATTTGCCAAGCTGTGTTGTGTAGGTAGCAGAAGCAGTTTCTCAGTGAAGCCTCTGAAGGTGCCAGAGCCGTCACACTGGGAGCCTGGCAGTCCAAGAATTGATGCCTGGTCACCAAGGACAGCCTCTAGAACCGGCTTTGTGCCTGCCTCAAGCCACAGGTTGTCTCATGTGCCTGTCCTGCATGACTTGGTCAGAACAGCTGAGGTGCTGCTTGTTCTGAGCAAATGAGTGCCATTCTGCATGCAGCTCATGCGTGAGAGGCTGCCATGTGCCATTCAAGTACATAACGTCTGTGCTGGGGATCATGGTTCATGTGACATCTTGCCCATGATGCGATTGTTGCTTCCTGCAACCTGTTCTTTGCATGCAAGATGTGCATAACCTCAGATGTTCAGCTTGGCTCACATGGTGCCTCATCATAAATGGAATTAGTCTTGATGCACCTGTCTTGAGCACTGTATGTATTACAATGAACATGCATATGGCAATGAGCACATTCTAATGGAGTAGGTACAGGTTCGTTCCAGATTGATATGCAGTCGCGGTGCTGGTGCCATTGTCTGCACACCTTCAGGTGACAGAATGCGCCTGCTGTATGGCCTACAGAAACAGAGTGAGGCATACCTGCTACCTACCTTGCGTTGGCGCAGGCACAGGTATTGATCAATGAATCAACCACACACTGACCACGTGTTGGGTGCAGGCTTACACAGCTCAGTCCAGATGGTAGCATTCCCCTACCAAAGGCCAGCCCTCAGGCACGCAGCTCTGATCTAGGAACAGGACGCAGCAGACTAGCCAGAGGCCAGTCCAGCGGATATGCTGTCCGCCGAGGCGCTAGCGAGTTGCAGCACTAAGAATAAGCATAGCATGTTCGCGTTTGGATGGTCACATGCTCTGGTATTAGCATCGGCATTCGCTGCAGAGCATCTTCAAAGCTTGCACACTCTGAGCAGTGCAGTATGGCTGTGTTTAATTGTATGACTATGTGGTCAGGCGACGGCATGCTCTTGCTGCCAAGTTCTGTCTTGTGTACACAACACACGGAACTAGTTCTGCAGTCACCTGTGTGGAGAAGAAGGCACATTTGCGGGCACGCCTGGCTTGTGCAGCAGTCTGGTTTGTACTCTTTGTTGCTGTACGTCAGAAGCTCAGCATTGGGCATCCTAATTGCTTGTCTGCTGAGCAGTGCTAGCTCAGATGCACTTCCCAAGTTTCAACGAGATCATCAGCTTCGTTGCTGCTCATGCTCTTGCCAGGACTGGACAGATAGAGTGAAATCTCATGTTTGGCTGGCACAATTGTTGTATCACTGAGCCTGTGCATGCATGCAACATCGTGCCAGTCATCCAAAGGCTTGGGATCGCAGTGCTGAGCATTTTTATATTCCCCTTGCGCGCAGCACCGGTTCAAACGCACAGCATGCAGTCAAGATCATCGTTGACATGCACCAACCGCAGCCGTGCGCACACAGGTATGCGGGTTGAAAGTTAGGCTTGCTGTTGTGCAACAGCATGTCAGCTCCGAGATCCCGCAAACGTACGCTCACGGATACCGAAGGCAGTGAGATCATAAGCGACGGTGCGGTCGCACGGCCCAGCGCCACTGCAGGTCATGCAAGGGTGGAATTTACGATTTGCTTGCGCACTAGCGCATTGATGTACTGTGGACCTGCATGCGTATTGCCTGTTCGCTCAAGTGGCAGCACTAGACGGCTGTCTGATGACTCAGGGCCGAAGGCACCGAAGCGCAAGGCAGTAGAGCCATGCAGCGGGCGAACCGTGGCTCTTGCAAGGGAAGACGATGGGAGCCATTGGGTCATGCCTGAGATCGAGGAGGTGAGTGCGGGCTTGCATCCTCTGCTCTTGTGTGCTGTACTTCACCTGGCCATGTCAGGCGTAGGCTGAGGCCAAAAGACGATGGCGGAAGAGGAGCAGAGCAGCATGGGATGCTGAGGCGTATCAGCTTGGCGTCAGTGATTCCGAACAGAAGCGGCTTGAAGGGGTAGCGCTGGTGAGCAATTGCGACGTCTGCTCAGAGCAGCATGTGCTAGGCCTTTAGAAGCGCTCAACAACACGTTTCAATCTCCATCAGTTGATCATGCATTGTGTTGAGATGCAGGAGTTCAAGAAAGTGCCAGCTGTTGCACACTTTAAAGCCGTCAAACTTGATGAAGAAGATGATCAGGTAGGTGACTATTGCTTGCAATGCCATTGCTGACTAGCTGCACATCTAAGCTGCACAACACATACAATATGCACCAGCATGCTCATCAGGCACACATACACGAGCACGCTCTGCAAAATTTTGTCCCAACCAGCACAGTTCCTTGAGGAAGTCCGCTGGACATCATAATGCCTCTGCCAAAACTGCAACGGCACGACCAGCAATGTATGACAGCTCGTGCCATTGTATAAGCCCCCAGAAACATCTTGACAAATTAATTGGATCAAATGGCAGGTGCTGGAGCTCAGGCTTGGCGACTTTGTTGAAGTCAACCTAGGGGCAGAAGATGACGAGACCGAGGACCATTTTGGGGTCATGCAAGTTGTTGAGCTGTTTGAGGACATTCAGGTGAGCCTACATATCAAATTGCCAAGGAGCAACACAAAAAATGCTTGTGGCAAGACCAACAGCATTGTCCAAATGAGACTTTGCATCCGACGGAGGTCAAGAGTGATGTCCCATTGAACGGCATTCATTACTGATGGCTACAAATGCAATTGCAGGGCAATAGATGGTTTGATGGCCACTGGTTTTACAGGATGGGTGAAACCCAATTGGCAGTCAAGGGCAAAGATTTGTGGACTACCATTTGCCCAAAGCGAATATTCAGGGCCTCTGAGTACGACAACTCACAGGGATATGCAACCACATATCCCTTTGCTTTCATCAATAGGTCAGCCTGACTTGCTGCCCAGGTTCTTGGAGACTGCTCTGTGTGTATAGCATGTCGTCATCAGGTGCTGACAGCTTGCATTGGTCAAGAGCTTGCACACAGCTGACCCAGCAAGAGTCGCATGACAAGAGTCACAGTTGCTGGTTTTGTTCTGCAAACATCACGTCAAGCAAGCGTATTCTGGCTTTGCCCAACAGCTGAATTGTCATCAGGAAGGTGGACGTGAGGCATATAGTGCCTGGGTCCGAGCCTCTAACCAGTGTAGATTACTGGTGGGAGCAAGAGCATGACAGGCGATTCTTTACATTCAAAGACCTGTACCCAAGCGGGTCAGCGCGGCAGTCTAGGCTTGCAAGCCGACAAACCAAAGTATGTCATCACCAATGAAGCTGTCTGCAATGTTCCATGAGAGGTGACAGAGATGCCCGGTCAAAACTGTAGTAAAGCGCTGACAAAAGCACTAGGGCAATGGCAGTTACAAACTTGCCAAAAGTTTGATTTGGGCATGCCTATAGTTGCTATTGCCAATTGTTCAGTTGAAGTACCAAGTGAGTGGCCTTCACAACACGCAAGTATCCATCATCAGGCATCATGTACATCACTCAATTAACTCTGATGGTTCCTGCAGACATTGAGATGTGCTGACTTCTATGCGGGCTGTGGTGGTTTGTCTTTTGTGGACAGACAGACTGATCAGATCCACATCACCACAAGCTGGGCTATTGACTTCTGCGAGAGCATGACGCTGAGCTTCAAAGCCAATTACCCAGAAACAGAGGTGCGTCAGCATTGTGGCTTTGAGTGCATTCTTGCTCATGCAAGTGTCCAGCATCTGCTTGTAGACAGCCTGCTTTCTTACGCTGGTCAATATGCACTCTGTATGACATCGCCTTGCAGCTGTACCTGAGATGCCCAGCATGATGATGCAGGTCTTCAAGACTGGCGTTGATGAGTTCCTAATGCTGTGTCAGATGTTCACAGTCCTGGTCCTTGAGTATTGCCCTGATATGGACATTGATGTTGACACGAGTAAGTTGCCATCCCTTGACGGGCCTAGTCAAGATGCAGCAGCAACAGCCACAGGAAAACAGCACAAGTCTGGGAAGGCAGATGTTGCAGCAGGCAAATCAAAGCAAAAAGGCAAGGGATCGCCGAGCAAAGTTGGTAAAGGAAAGCAGAAAATGGCCAAAAAGAGTCTCAAGTCACCTTCAAAGAGGCATTCTGTTGATGTGGAAAGCATAGAAGGGATGCGATTGGGAGACACAGCCAAGCGGGGCAAATCAGGTGCCAGCTCTTGCTAACTTTAACACTTCCAGAAGTCATGACTTTGGTCCATTGATCTTGACACCAGGGAAAGCGCCCAACATGCAATGCGAGGCAGATTTTGACTGCATGTTGCAATCTCTGTTGTATTGTGCATTTATGCTGTGACATTGAGAGCTTCATTGAGCCTTGTGTGCTGGCTCAGCATTGCGCATTTGTTGTTTATGCTAATGTTGTCAGCATCACAAGAAGGAGCTGCTTTGCTGTACATCTGTGCTCTATGTTTTGGGTTTTACTGCAAAACAGTGCTACACAAGACACTCATCCCATGGCAAGTGCAAGTTCACTACAAGCGTATGCAGCCTAGGTATCAACAAAGCACCCTATGCTTCAGGACAGAAAAAGGGGTGCTTGGAAGAGCCTCTGTCCACTGAGAACAGCTGGCTGGAAGTTCTGGTGAAAAGGGAAGATCAGGAAGCTGTTTGGGAGAAGCTGCATGAAGCTGACTTGCCAGACAGCGCCTTGGCCACCTTTGTCAAAGCTACTCACACGTCAAAGGCTATCCCCGTCCCAGGTCAGCTAAAAGGACACCAAGTTGTGTGGCCCGGAATGCTGTATGCACACGTAGACTAATTGCAACAAGGTCCAGAAGCCAGAATCAAGCCCTTTGCCTGAGCGTTATATATCATGGGTTGCTCCATAACATATATGGCTTTGTTCGACCAATGTCTGGCTCAAGTGCACAAGAGTGGCAGAGCAGATTTATGCAAGCAGGCCAGCTTTGACGCAAGCAGTAACAAAGCCAAGAAGAGCGTGCTAGTCACAGCACCCACAACATGCAAAGCGTCGCACTTTGAGACTGTTGCAATGTTCTGCATATCAAGATATTGTGCAGCAGGACACGATGAAGTAAAAGCTATTCTCTGTTGAAGGTGACATTGATGTGGTCATGGGTGGCCCCCCTTGCCAAGGCGTCAGTGGCTTGAACAGGCACTCTGCTAGGCAAGATATTCTGGAGGATGGCAGGTACATTGACACATGCAGAGACGTGTGCTCCCTGTCTCTTTTACTTGCTTATCTTGCGCATCGTCGTGCACATTGCTTGCAGTCTTCATCATCTCAGTAAGTGCGTAGGCATCATGCATGACATATACAGAACATTGCATGACACCATTCAGAATTTGATAGCCTTGCAAGTGTTAGGCAGATTGAATGCGCCTCAACTGTTGTGAAGTCAACACGGCTCTCCATTGCAAAGCCTACAGTGGGCAATCACATGCAAGCTTGATCAATAAAGTATATTCAGCAAGCCAGGGCAGCATCTTTGTCAGCTCTTGCATTTGCATTGATTGTGATGCAGCTGCGGAGACTTCAAATTTTTGCCCTTTCTGGGTTAGATGTTGTTGCTAGTGGCTGAGCAAAATGCTGCAGGAATAGGCAAGTCACAGCATTCTATGATGTTGTGGAGTTCTTCAAGCCAGCCTATGTGCTGATGGAGAATGTGGTGGACATCTTCAAGAAAGAGGATGGCATGTATGCCAAGTCCGCCATGGCTTCACTGCTCTCCATGCGCTACCAGGTCAGGGCTGGCATCATTGCAGCCTGTGACCATGGTGTGCCTCAGTCACGTAACAGGTAAATCATCTTGCTGTCATTCTGCTCAGTACAGGCATAACATGAAGAATGTTGCAGCCTGTGACCACAGCGTGCCCCAGCCACACAACAGGTGGAAACAGTTGATTGTCCTTCTGTCAGATGCATGAATGGTGGACCCCTCAAAATCTGCTCTCGCAAGGCTTGCCTCTTGCTTTAGAAGCTGAGATGCCCAATTCCTATGCATGAGAAGTAATGCTTCATGCTGATTGTACAGGCTTCTGCGATGCTACCTGAGTATGGCTTGCATCCCGCGATGCTAGCTGTCAATGCACTTTTGCATGGACCAAAGTCAGCATCAAACAAGTCCAGCTTGCAAGGGTGTTGCTGTTAGACAAAGTCAACTTTCTGATTTGCATTAGTCCAGCTTGCAGGGTGTTCATGTGGGGCGCCAAGTCAGGTGAGGAGCAGCTGCCGCCTTTTCCAGAGCCCACGCATAGAGGCGTCCGCAACGGCTTGGGTGACAAGTACAGGCACTGTATTGTCAACTTCATCTCAGAGGCCAGCAGGCGCAGTGCGCACCCTGTGGTGAGCCCGGCTATCTTGTGTGAACTGTACGCAGGCGGCCAGATTTCTATTCTTGTTCATGCTGTCATGTTGTTGAATCTTTTGCTTGACATGTGACTAATGTATGCTGGCAGTCAATGCATTGACATGCAACCCATGTGGCTCATGACTTCCTGACACAGCATGTCGTCCTGGTCATATACGCATGACCACATTCATGCGCTCAATGGCACTTGTAGTTTGTGAAACGCTGGAAAACAGCTGACTTTTGCTGCTGTATGCAGAAGATTGCAAGCTGTGTGCTACAGTAGCTGGACATCAATAACAAGCTGCTTTTACCCACACATCAAGTCACCTTGCAAGTCATTTGCAGCTCGCTCATCAAGCAACTGACATACAAGATGGGTTCAAGTCCCCAACAACCCTTCTGCCCTGCAGGTGACAATGGGTGACATCTTGAGCGACTTGCCAAAAGTGGGCAACCTGACCTTTGCAGAGAGGGCACAGTATGCAAGCGAGCCACAGACTCCCATGCAAGCATGGCTGCAAAGACCACCTCCTGCCTGGCAGGCCAGCAGAGACTCAAGGGCAGGTAGAGCTGACGCATTCATGCAAGAAGGCCATGCTATCTTGGAGAAGCGGTATAGGCGGCATGAAGGCAAGGTTGGGGGCTTTGAACAGGTGTGCCAAGGGTTATTGCTTGTGATTGAAATGCGTGCCAGACAGAGTTTCAGCGCATGCTTGATGTGATATTGTGGCATCTGTTGAGCTGCCGTCTCAGATCTGCTACAGCCCTTGTTTGATTGGGTTTCAGACGCGTACCGACTGTTGCTTGGCTGCATGATGGCTCGTTTTACCACATGTTATCTTAGCACTATTGCAGCACGTGATTGCTATTCCTTACAAACGTATTGCTTTGATGACTGCATATGCCTGCCATTCGATTTGCCTGCCTGTTGCAATGCAATGTCAGGCAAGAGCAGTTGCCACAAAGGCACAACCTAGCACAAAAGAGGCCGTCACTCATTGCAGATTGGAGGAATGTTTTCCTGCGCTACCACACACCACACAAGGTTTGCGTGGAACAGGCTGATGAGTGAGTGCAAGGATGATCAGGAGCGCAGTGAGATCAAAGGCGCAATGGACGCATCAAAGAAGGCACTCTATCACCATACTGGCACGCATGTGAGTGTTTGTGATGTATCTCACTGTGGCTAACCCTCTGCTGCAATTAACTGGTTGCATGCCGATGCAAGATAGAGCTGATGTATCAAGGTGAGTTCTGCAGTGGCGGGGCATTTACAGAATCATCTATGCCCAGCTAGCCTTGATATGCAATCAGCACGAGCTGCTTTCCAGATTGTGTTAAGACTTGGACGCTTGCACTGCTGCTCCCTGCCCACACAATTCTGCAGTCCACAATGCATGCTGACAAGCCCCAGCCTCACAAAAGCAAGCCTCTTGTCACATGCTTGACAGCACTTTACAGCATGCCAGAAGTGTGAAGACCGATGTTGTCTTTCTCATTATGATACAGCTGTGAACAGGTTCCTTGTATGTTTTGCATTTTTGATCATCATGCTGGATAATTTGAATCCAAAGTGGCGTCGCCCTGGTAAATTATACAGCATTGCTTGACAGCGGAACATTTTGAAGGTGCTAGAGATGCTGGATGAGGCTCGAGAGGCAACAGGGCCCATTCGGGATCACAGGCCCCTGTGCCTCAATCTGGATGACCACATCAGGGTGTGCAGGGTGAAGAAGGCCAAGGGCCACAACTTCCGCTCCCTGCCAGGCGTTGTCAGCCACCCAGACGGTACGTTTGAGTCTTGGCTTTGGAGGCAGCCCACTGCTTCTGTGTGCACCTAGCAGGGTCATGAAACCTCACCTGAAAGCATGTAAGGGGTATTGATCATGGTTCAATGGTGTGCTGACACAGCCACACAGCAGCACAAGTTCAGCATGTACTTTTCTGTGCTGATAGATTTTGTGAGTCAGCAAAAGACAAAGAGTTGATTCAGGGGCCACTTCGTTCTCTGCCAGGCGTTGTCAGCCATGTAGACGGTGCGCTGACATAGCAACACAACTGCAGCTCGTTGCTTCTTGGCAGAAATCAACTGACTGTCATGGTGAGAAACCAGACATCATCAGCTTGACAGACTGACTGTCCGGCGTTAGCAAGTTCACAACAGGGCTGAGAGACAAGGAGGCACCTAGCCACCTGAATGCTGACCTGATGCAACTCAAACTCTTTTCAGAGAGGATTCAGCTCCGACACACGCTCACCCCTTCTATATATACTGAAAACAAGGGTTCTTTGCCAAATCATTGAGCTGATGGGATAAGAAGAGTTCTTATGTGTCAGCAGCTGTGACCAGTGCCTGCTATACAGACAATGATTGCCCATTGTTTGTAGGCACCTGCTGTGCTGGTCACTGGCATGCCCAGATTGTAGATGGCCATAGCAGCTGTCCTGCTGGAGGTCACTGGCTCAAACCCAAGAGGAGCCTGAACAAGGAGAGTCGTGTGGACTGTGGCTATCCAGAGGACAGCTTTCCTGGCCTGCAACTGGCAGGTATTGCAGCAGACTCTTTGGGTGTGATTGCACATGCTGCTTTCCTGCTGCTTGATCTGGTCGTTGTCATTCTGAGAATGTACTGACAAGAAGAGCCTGGAGAAGGAGAGTGCAATGCACTGCATTCACCCAAAGCACAGCTTCCCTGGCCTGCAACTAGCAAGTATTGGAGTAGTCTTCTTGAGCACAACCCCAGAGGCTGCTGTTGCATTGCGCATTTGCTGTTGTTCAATGGCTATCACCTAAGTCAGCAAAATCTGACACAGCTGCCGTGCTTTGCCCTCAGCAGCTTGCCTGTCTCTGCAGCGCCACCACGCTTTTCATGGAAGTTTTCCAAATGGTGGCTTGCTGTGCTGGTGCATGAAACACATTTAGGGTTTACAACAAGCTTGCATTGAACAGCCTGCCTTTTGACGTAGGGTGCAGCGCCTGCACAAAGGTTCATGCCAAGCGGTGCGCTGCTGCGCCCCCCAGGTGCATTACACACAAGGAGGGCAAGACCTTCTCTGTCTCGCTTTCAACAACTTGTCTGTCTGTTCAAGGTGCAGTGCCTTTACAGTGCCAAGTGGTGGGCTGCTGTGCCTGGAGCAGGGCAAGAAGTGGACAAGGCTTTACGTAGCTGCCGCGTCTTGCAATCTGCAGCTCTCCTTTGTGTGCAGGGTGCGGCGCCTACACAGTATTCATGCCAAGTGGTGGACTGCTGTGCCCGCGGTGGTGCATCACATACAAGGAGGGCAAAAGCTGTGGGCGGCACGGCTGCTATGGCATTGTGTGGTATGATGAAGTGCAACCCACGGTCAGTCACCAGGCTGGATTTTACTTTGAGGTTATGACGGCAGCACCATGCAGTGGCATGACGCCTTTCAACCCATCGCTTTCTATCAGACTGAGCTTTTGGTTAGAGGGTGCAGATGCCATCTGTCTGCTGGCAGCAACAGCATAAGATGCCTTGTCAGCAAACATACCGCACCTGCCTGATGACCATGGGAAAAAGCAAAAGCTCAACACTGCCCAGTACGTATCTGCACAAAGCGTCGCTGTACAGCACAGCACAGGGAAATCTCATTTGAATGTTCAGGTGGTGGGAAGAGCAGAGCCTCACAACCTGGCACTGATTCATCCAGAGCAGGACCGAGTGCTGACCATCAGGGAGAATGCCAGGACACAGGTGCGTTTGATTGGACCTGCCAGCACCATGCTGTGATTTGTGCAAGGGCTGTTGACTGCCATTTCTGCCCCATAGCAAATGGCAACAGAGTGCCAATGACTCACCCAGTGGTGCATTCAGAGCCATCAAGCAACATGCTGTCATTTTGTGATGACAAAATCTACCTTGACTGATGCGTTTGCTTGATGGCCTGTTCACAAGCTTACACATACATTTGAGTTTGGTGTACAGAATTTCACACCTACAAAAGTGACTGCTGCGATTCCTACATCAGACTATACCGTCCCTCCCATGCCTTTCTGAGCGATTGGTTGCTGCATGTGTCATCTCTGCAGCAACCAATGTTGTTGAGCAACAGTTGCTCTGCCCACAGGGGCATCCATGTGCTTGACTGCACATATGCATCTTCCAGCATACTGTCAAAAACAACTCAATCGTTGGTATCACAGCTTTTGCTGCATCATCGTCCCATGCAAAACAAGGGTCCATTTGAAAGGTTGACCGCAAGAAAGGCAGCGCTATCACCGCTGTAACCTTGTTGCATGTTATGGCAAAAACCCAAACCCTGCAATTGCTGCGTATGCCTTGATCAGGTGTGATATAATCTTGCAGGGCTTCCCTGACTACTTTGCCTTGGTGGGCATTGCATCCGGGCACTCCTGGGTCAGGAACAAGAGCCTCACAGACAGGTGAGCCCTCACATTCGCACCACAGCTCAATTTTAGCAACTTGTTTGCACTGCGTGTGCATGACTTGAACATCCATGGGGTGCGTCCCCTCTAGATTTTGCAAGTATGGCGCTGCTTGTCAGGCCCAAGGCATACACCTTCATGCTGTTGATCTCATAGAGCTCAGTCGTGCATCGAGAGCCCAAGTGGGTCATTGTCGTTTTCAACAGCAATCCCAACAACACTCACGCTGGTCTTTCTTGCGCCTTAGATGCTTATTGGATTAGGAAAATGGTCGTGCTCCTTTGATGTGAATCCCAAGTTGTTGCTGGTAACGTAGGTACCAGCAGATGGGCAACGCCGTTTGCCCGATGGTGGCATCTGCCCTAGGACCCTGCCTGGCCTTGGCTGCACTGGGCACTGCATTATATCCTATATGAGTTCAAGTTGCCTTGATACTCCTTGAATTGCAATTTCAGTTTGTTGCTAATGTTTCAGGTATCAGCAGATGGGCAATGCCGTGTGCCCTATGGTGGCATCTGCCCTAGGACGGTGCCTGGCCCTGGCTGCTTTGGGTACTGCACCAGACTCCCTGGATCAGGCTGTAATTCCGATTCCTGATCCTGACTTTGAGAAGGTCTGACATCAAGCCTATAATCTGGGATGGCACATGATTGACTTGAGTCACAGTATTTGCGCTATGATCTTAGCATAATCTGCTGTCATGATGTCTTGACATAAGCATGGCATGGACATGTTTGACATCATTGTCAGAGCATACTGCAACAAGATGCATGCACAAGCCATGCTGTTGTTGCTACATGCCTCAAGGCTGAGTATAAACTGTTGTTGAAGTGTGGACATGCTGCATGCAGCATTCTCTCACTGTGCTGTTGGCATCATTGTTTACAATGCTTTTCCCATGGTGCCTTGAATCACAGCAGCAGGCACTGAAGGCACAGGCTTGCTATGTGCAGACCATTGCAGAATCAGAAGCCAGGGGCCTCAAGTACTATGCTGAGAGGGAGCAGGTTGCCTTGAAGGCCTGTGTCGCGGGTGGTGGTGATGATGCCAGTGATGAAGAAGACCAGCCAGAAGGTGCTGAAGAGACTGACACATAGATCTGAAGCAGTGACATACCCAGTGCTTGTTGGGCACAGATGTGACGACGGCCTCTAAAGCGGCAATCCCAATATAGACGGAGTTGTTTGCAGACTTGAGACGCCCAACGCATGTTGGCATGACAATTTACGTGATGTTGCGAATGAACATGCTTGAAGGTCGACGAGCTCTATCATCCTGCACAGCTCTATGTTTCTGCACAGCTGCAGCCAGGTTCTGAAGCAGCTGATGTCTGGCTGAGAGTCAAGCAGGTCTGATGAGGTCAAAAAGGCTCTGTGCTGAGCACAGTCATCCTGTCAAGGCTGTGTGCTCAAGTGAATGCACTGTGCGTGATTGAAAGTGCAAGAATGCTGATAGAGCAGGCTGCATGCTTGAGCAACCCACATGGACTGCAGTTTACGTCAATTAGCAACAGACAGGTTAGTAAGCCCCTGTTCACATGCTGGGGCAAAAAGTCAGAATTCATCTTCCGCGAGCAGATTGCGGAACAAGCGTGCGAACGTCGGGCATGCACTGCTCAGTGGCGAACCTGTATGATGGCTTGAACGCTTTGCAATGATGCGCAATGACGGCGCGTGCGGAGTAGCGACCCAGTTGATGTAAAGCTCACGAACGACGAGGGCCTTCGGAACGAGCTGAATAGCGCTTGAGGCGGACATGGGCGATGAAGTCACTCAAAATGGTAGAGACAGCAGCATTGGAAGCTTCTGCCCAATGCCATGCTGCTCGCGCGCTGCCTCGCATGCGTTGCAGTGACCGGGCTTTAACCGACCGCATCTCACATTTCTGACACCCTGCGCGCCTGCGACAGTGCTTGTGTATCCTCAGAATTCATGAAACGCGCTGCACGCACAGGGGCACGAGTAACAATCCAACCGCAACAATCGCGGTATGCCAAGAAGCCGGTCAACATGAGATTGCTCACCTGCAGGAGTGCAGGTGCAAGCGAAATTACTGATAGCAAACAGGGGCGAAATAGCTCGACGTGTCATCAGATCTGCAAAGGCATTAGGGATCCAGACCGTTGTGGTCTTCACTGGGCCAGACGCCCTGTCTCTGCATGTTAAAGATGGAGATGAGGCTGTTTGCCTTGGAGCCTCTCCCAAGGAGTACACAAATGCTCAGAAACTGCTTGAAGTGGCCAAATCTACAAAGTAAGCCCGCTCCATTCCCATGACTGATCACCCCATGTGTCTCCAACTTCCCACTCACCTTCACTGCATGCTGCAATGAGTCAACCGCTCTAGCAGCTGCTGCACTAGCCACAGCAGTACTAATGACAGCAGCCATCATCCAGAATCTCTAGATGTTGGCCCATGTCAATCAGCACACTGCAGTGCACGCACATCACTGAGCACTGCTCTGCACTGCTATTTGCACACAATGCAGCTGCATAATAGTTAGAGTCGTGCTGTCTACAGTGCAGAATCATTAGCTGTTAGCCCCTGCTGTGAAGCAGCGGCAGACCAGCAGCACTCAGCACACCACTTCCTCTGGCGCTCAGCGTAGAGGCGTGGCAATCATTCTCATGCTGTGAGTGAGTGCAATGCTGTCCATCCAGGCTGTGGCTTCCTCAGTGAGAATGCAGAGTTTGATGATTGGTGTGAGCAGTTCAGAACTGCGTTTCTGGGGCCAAAGTCAGACACCACGCATCACACTTGTGCTGCTTGCAGGTGCAATGCTGTCCATCCGGGATACGGCTTCCTCAGTGAGAACGCAGAATTTGTTGATCTGTGTGAGCAGTCTGGCATTGCATTTCTAGGACCCAAGTCAGACACCATGCGCCTGTTCAGCCGCAAACATGATGCCAGAGCTTTTGCAAAGAATGCCAAAGTGCCCATATTGGCAGGTCAGCTGTTCAAGCCAGGCTTAATGCATCTAAGGCGCGGAACATTATGCTGAGCGCTGTTGGCAATTAGTTGCATGTCCCGCATATCAGTCCAAAGCAATGTGGTTGCTTTGCTGCTTGTACTTTGGGTACTTTGGGTAGACTACACCAATCGCCCAGCAGTGAAACTGTGCTGAAGAGTAAGACTTTCAGCAGCTTGCCTGAACAATCATGCACTCAGCTCAGCTCACATCAGACTTGCCTTCTAGACATGCCTTCTGGACATGCCTTCTAGACATGCCTTCTGTCACATTCAGAATGCGCTGCAATATTGCAATGCCAGTGTCAGACGCTGATTGCACTTTTGCATAAGCAGCAAGCATCTGAAATGCTTTGGACGGGTGTGTACAGGGAGCGGCTTGTTGAGTTCTGTGGAACAAGCAAAGGATGAAGCTGACCAGGTATGCATTGGGGCCAGACAGCTGTTCAAACTTTACCGCCAGTGCAGCTCTAGCCACATGTCTTCAAGCTAGAATCGCACCAGGACTATGAAGGCGTGTTCAATGCCGTTGTAGCTGTGGCGCTCTTCTCTCTACATGTCCCAAGCACACACAAAAGAGACAGTCCTGACAGTCCCAGCATGCGCCAGAACATGTCAGCTCATGCACCGCCAGTGTGCTGAGTCTATAGTCTGAAAGAAGCATGCATAACATACACCTGTGCTGTCCAGCCGGCAGGTTTCACAAGCAAACCTGAGTTCCTTGCCTTGACAGCACAGACGCAGCAGCTTCAGCAACAGCCTTAGCTGCAGATGCTTTCCCAACCTGTAAATCACTGCTTCAATTATCTCCATGTGCATGACTTGATTACTATTCAGTGTCTGCAGACATTCTCATGCCCAAGCTTTTGTCGTTGCTTTGGACTGCAAAGTTTGGCAATTTTGACCACAGGTTGGGTTTCCAGTGTTGCTGAAGGCAACCGGCGGAGGAGGAGGAATTGGCATCTATATCTGTCACTCCCAAGAAGATGTGGTCAAGAATTTTGAGACTGCCTGCAGGTGAAGCTGCTGACTCTGTTTTGACAGCACTTCAATCACTCTGAAGAACTACTGCACCACATCTCTGCATATTGTTTCCATTTCATTCCTTCATTCGATTCTTGATATACGCCAGGCAGGCTCAGCAGGCCCAGCTAGGTACATACAGGAGCAATCAACTGTCTCCAACCAGTTCGATCCTGTGCTATCCTAAATCATTTAACCTGTGCATGAAGAAAGGCGAGGTCCTTGCACACGGTTGTCTGCCTAGTATCTCTGGAGATGGACCGTGCATACCTAAATGTGAGAATGCCTGCGAATGCTGCTGATAGCACGTTTTTAGTGCTGCGTATTGACCAAGCACAGCTGACTTTTCAGCCCTGATCACATCTGCTTGTTCTGTTTCCTTGTTACTCATTTGAAGGGTGCACTGGTAAGGGGGCTGCGCAAAAGAGCTGCCATAAGAGTTCTGTCCATGTTTGTCCCTGACCCCTTGCTGCCTGTCTGCTGAGACGCACATGCGGTTGATGCACATGCTTGCAACTTGCATCCGATTTCTGCAACAGCGTGCCCAGCGCGTCCTTGCATCCTCTCTGCTGAACTGCAGCCTCCATGACGCCTAAACACATCAACCTTCACCTGCAGCTGCAGTACGACTCCATGTTTTCTGCTCCCAGGCAAGGCAAAGCCAGAGATGCTGTAGGGTTCATTGAGAAGTATGTGCAGCGCGGGCACCACATTCAGGTGCAGATGTTTTGTGACGGCCAAAGCAGCATGGGTGCTCCTGTGAAACAGGACTTTGCACATGTGTGTTCAGCAAGGCAACTACTTGTTCTGCTCAGGCAAGGCAAAGCCAACTTTGGGGATGCTGGAGTGTTTATAGAGAAGTATGTGCAGCGGGCGCACCACAGTGAGCTGCACATGGGTTTGGACTCAGGTGTTTTGCATTTTTCCAGGCAAGGCAAGGCCAATTTTGGAGATGCTGGGGTGTTTATTGAGAAGTATGTACAGCGGGCGCGCCATATTGAGGTGCAGATGTTTGGGGACGGCCAAGGCAACATGGTGACCTTTGTGGAGCGGGAGTGCTCCATTCAGCGGCGGCACCAGAAAATTGTGGAGGAGACCCCTTCGCCTTACGTGGGTAAGGCACTTGTCCATTGGAGCAAGCATTATTCAGCCTGTAGAAAGGCACCTTGACATTCAGAGGGCAAGGCTTTCGTGAAATGGGAGCGCTCCACTCAGAGGCGCCATCATAAGACTGTGGAGAAACCCCTTCGCCTTATGTTGGTGATATACGAGTTTCAGAGCAGATGAAACGTGTAGATATACTCCTCTGATCATCTTGGTTACTTTGCCGCTGCACAGCTAATTTTGGAAAGGTGCCCTGACTGCATGAAGCAAGCGTAACATGTAGGTGAGAAGTTTGCCGCAGACAAGCAAGAATCTGAGTTGAGAGAGAGGCTTGCTGCAGTTGCACAGCATCTAGGCGCTGCACCCCAAAATTGGTGTGCTGGCACAGTCAACATCGTGCTGCTCATGTATTTTTGAAGTGCGGAGTCACCTTGCACACTGCAGGAAGTAGCCTCTGTGGGGCATAAGCGCCTTTCTGCTTCTGCTTCTTGCCTTTGCCGGGCTTATCACTTGCTCCCTTCTTGTCAACTGCTGGCTGCTGTTGTCCTGAAAGCAAAAGTGTTTCTTGTACACTGTTGTAACTCAATATTATACATGCCATGGCCGTGTTGATTGACCTGTCTCTTGGTTTGTCATCATGTAGCAAGCTAAGTAGCACACCTGACACATACAAGTCATCATTAAAGAGAAGCAAGGGTCACAATTGCGTGAGGAGCTTGCTGCAGCTGCAAAGCGCTTAAGCTCTTCCAGAAGTAGATCCTGTACAGACTTATATGGCCGTCATTTGCGTTGGCATTCATATTGCGTATGAAGGTTTTGTGTGCATGCTGCAGAGAGCAGAGTTCCAACTTGCGTGAGGAGCTTGCTGCTGCTGCACAGCACCTAGTTTCCTTGCACTCGGAATGCAGATGAGATTGCTGTGCAACTATTCAACCTTTGTTGGAGAGCACACAAATATGCAAATGCTGCAGAAAAGCAAAGTTCCATATTGCATGAGGAGGTTGCTGCTGCTGCACAGCGCCTAGGCTTGGCCAGACCTGCGTTCTACACAGGGCACTGCAGCCACATGCCTTGTGAGCCATGCTACGTATGATGACGTTACTTTGAAACTGCAGAGAAGCAAGGGTCAGAGTTGCATGAGGAGCTTGCTGCAGCTCCACAGCGCCTAGGTACTGCAGCCAGGCAACAATCTTTACTAGGAAAGTTGCTCGTGTGGTGTTTCTATCACATTGCATATGTCACACACGTGACAGAGATGAGAGTGCTGCAGAGAAGCAAGGATCTGAGTTGAGAGGAGAGCTAGCTGCTGCTGCACAGCGTCTGGGTGCTGCAGCCAAGTACCGATCAACTGGCACAGTAGATCTTCTAGTGCACAATGACACTGCCAACTTGCTGCTGCTGCACAGCGCTTAGGCTCTTCCAGAGCCAGATCGTGTACAGAACTTCATTGCCCTCACTTGACTTGTCACTCACATTGCATACGAAGGGTCTGTGTGCCTGCTGCAGAAAAGCAAAGTTCCAACTTGCGTGAGGAGCTTGCCGCAGCTGCACAGCGTTTGGGTGCTGCAGCCAAGTACAGGTCTGCTGGCACAGTAGAGTTCCTGGTAGATGATGACACCGCCAAGTTTTACTTCCTGGAAGTCAATACTCGCTTGCAGGTGAGGCAAGACTCAAGATCACAAGCAAACCCATTGTGTCTGTTTTGCATCAGTCAGTAGATTGACATTGCACAGCATGTACAGCATGTGTTGGTGCCATCTACCTGTGTATTGGCTGGGCTCTGACTCAACATTCGCAAGCTTTGTGATGCAGTGTCTGGCATGCAGTCAACAAGCAACAAAGGTAGCTTGGCCTTTGCTCCAACCTGAGTATTCACATAAGCAACCTTCACGCTGCACTTGGTGCTGACATATCGCTGCTGCTGCTGCTGTCCCTGCGGCTGCTTTCCATGTGGCCATAAGTGCTCTTCTGCTCTGTCCAGACACAAAAGTACTTGTTGCCACAAAGACAGCAGCAACAGGGATAGCAGCAGCAGCAGTAGCAGCAGCAGCAGCAGCAGCAGCAGCAGCAGCAGCAGCAGCAGCGGCAATGTGTCAGCACGAAGGATGCTCATATGGATACGCAGGTTGAAGCAAGTGCCAGGCTGCCTTTGTTGCTTACTGACTGAATGCTAGAAACTATGTGACAATGCTTGCCAGTGCTCACTTCAGTCCAGGCAACACTTTGATAGATTGTTAACACCCACACATGCCGTGCTCAAGAGCAACATGTCAGCTCACAAAACACTGTCTGAAGCTTGAATGCAATGACAATAAAGTGGCTGAGAATGCAAGTCAGACGGGACATTGTCAATGATCTTGACACTTTGGCTGTAGGTGGAGCACGGCATCACAGAGATGGTAAACAGGGTGGACCTGGTGGCTTGGCAGCTCAAGCTCCAGTGCCCAGGCTTCAAGGTACCACTAATTGCTTGCGTTGCTGGTTCCATTCTACTGTTAATCGTGAAGTGATTGACTTGAAATTGAACATGTGGATGTGGTGGCTTGCCACTTCAAGATTGAAGTCCCCAGGCTTCAAGGCATTGCTGCCTTTGTCGATTTTATGTGCGGTCTTTGCATACTTGCTGGTGACATTCTATGATCTCTGCAGGGTGCATTCAGCCGCAGCGCACTAGCTTCCAGGTACTGCCGCGCTTGCAGTCTTCAAGAAATTGCAATGTCTGTTTGTAGCAAACTTGCCCTGCCCTGCCCTGCCCTGCCCTGCCCTGCCCTGCCCTGCCCTGCCCTGCCCTGCCTGCCCATATCTTGAATCCTGTGACTGATCACAGGGTGAGAACCTAGTGGATTTCAAGCCAAGTCACAAGGGTCATGCCATTGAAGTGAGGATCAACGCTGAAGACCCCTTTAAGGACTTTGCCCCATCAGCCGGCACTTTGGCCCTTGTCGAGTGGCCACAGTGCAGCCATGATACAGGTTGGTGCTGCTTATGCATGGTCTCATGTAGATGCCACGCAGGGGTTATGTTTGTCTCGTGTAGGTGCATGAAAAGAAAAACAGGACAGTCTATGCCATTAGCGTCATAGCGAGAGCATCTGTCTAAAGAGGCAGCCCGGGTAGGTGCCATATGGTTGTGTACTGATCGTACACACTGCTTGTACTTGACAGGTGCCATATTTGTCTCACATAGGTCCTGCCTATGTATGTTGTCATATAGGTGTTGTGTAACTGGAATACAGGCGCCATGTGTGTCTCAAGTAGGTGTCAAGTACTTGTCATAAGCCGTTGCCCAGATATAATCAATCAGCCACCTTTCTTGTTTACATGGTAAATGTGTGCAGCAGCTCCTGCGATACTCACCAATGTCTGCATGTTGGTCCTTGCTTGTCATGAGCTTTGCATTCAAGCACTCGCACAACCCTGTGAAGCTTGCATGGTACGTGCATTCTGCTGCCCAGCTGAGCTGGACACAAAGCATAGTGCAATGGTAATCAGACTACATACACAGTGACTTTCACCACAGCATACGCCCGCTCAGGTTCACAGTACAGAAAAGATCAGTTCATGTCTACTGATATAGTGAATCCTTGCAGGGGTCAATGGGCAGCTGGGTACAGAGGGGCACCACTATAAGCCCCCACTATTACTGATGGCCGAATCTATTGTGTTTGCTGTCATGATGTGCGGCCGGCTTTCTGATGCAGGGGTGATCCTGTCTTCTAATGCAGTCCACTGATGCAGGAGTTAGAGTGGACAGCTGGGTACAGAGGAGCACAACCATCAGTTCATTGCTTCTGACCAAGCACTGCGTAGCAGCAGCAACTGTTGCCATTGAAGTGATATGTTGCTGTCTACTGATACAGTTCACAATGCAGGGGTGAGGGTGGACAGCTGGATAGAGAGGGGCACCACCATCAGCCCCCACTATGACTCACTGCTGGCCAAGCTTATGGTCTTTGCCCCTGACCGCCCAGCTGCCACCAAGAAGATGAGCAACGCTCTTGCAGAGACTCAGGTCAGCACTGGAGAAGATCTCTGTATGGCCATCACCTGACGAAGCGCTTGCTTGTGTTGCCAAATTTTGTGCTGACTCTGTATTGCCTGCCTGCCTGCCTGGGGTTTGACCTGACCTGAGCCGGCCTTACCGCAATTTACCTTGGCGCAATTTCACCTGACCTGATTACAACAGGATCGCAATGTCTTGTGGAGCGTGTGCTGAGCTGCTTGGGCTGGTGTAGGTGATGGGTGTGCCCAGCAACAAGGACTACCTTGCATGCGTCATTGCTGACCCGCGCTTTGCTGCTGGCGATACAACCACCAGCTTTCTTAAGGAGCTACAGTTCTCTCCCCATGGCATTGAGGTTGTGGAGCCTGGCATGAACACCACTGTGCAGGTCAGTCGTCTTCAGTTATCACTGTGATGATGCTGTTCACAACACACTAGCTGTTCTAGCACAGGCACTGGATGTCTGTGGCTCAAGTCCTGCTTTCCACAGGGCAAATGTTGGTCCTGCACGGCATGAGTACCACTGTGCAGGTCAGTTGCCCTTAAGCTCAAGAACAACTGCAGAATGCCATGAACAGCTTGGGTTGATTTGCCCTTGACATTGTGCACTTGTGGGCCCCTGCTGGCATGTGTCGTTGCTGACCCACGCTTTGCCGCTGCTGATACAATCTCGCTCTTCTAGAAGGAGGAGCTGGCCTTCTTGCCTCACGGCATGGAGGTTGTGATACCTGGCATGAACACCACTATGCAGGTCACATGTTTCTCAAGCTTCAAATCTTTTGCAAGCTTCTGACGTGTCACGAACAGCCTCAAGCAAGTGTGCCTGAAAAGCATGAGCAACATTGCCTGACCGTGACTCAGGTAATTAGTCAACAAACTTTGGTATAAGACGACTTCAGGTCTGAGGGAAGTTTGCATTTTCCCCTCGCAGCCATTTTTTGTGCAGCCCAGCATGAACAACACTGTGCAGGTGTGTGCACAAGCCTACAGGGCATGTCTGCATACTGCGTGTTGTTACAGCAGAAAAGACAATGCGCAAATGTCGTGAAGGGTATATTGTGATTTTGAAGCAATTCCCTGGCAGAGCAAAGCAGCGGCACTCTCAGACAGTGCGTAATCATATGAACTGACCATGTCCAACGCACTCTACTGTAAGATGGCCTGACAACCACCCGTCATGACCATGATGTGCAAGATACATGAACTTTTTTGGCATTTGAATGTGAATCTGCAGGACTGGCCTGGCAGGACAAAGCTATGGCACATTGGGGTCCCCCCTTCCGGCCCAATGGACTCCTTTGCCTTCAGGCTGGCTAACGCCCTGGTCGGCAATGATGAAGGGGCTGCAGGCCTGGAGATCACCTTGTCAGGTGAAGCACAGCATACATAGCATGCGCAGCGTGCGCAGCATGGCCTGTGTGCATTGCATGCACCTATTGCATTTCAGTCGTTTGCCTTTAGGCTGGCTAATGCCTTGGCGGGCAATGATGAAGGGGCTGCTGGCATGGAAGTCGCCTTGTCAAGGGAAGCACAACATACACAGCATGCACAGCGCATATAACATGCACAGCATGTGCAGCGTGCATAGCATGCATGTGTTGCTCTTTAGTCCTTTCCCTTGGACAACACTACATGGAACAATGATGAAGGGACTGCTGGCCTGGAATTCACCCTGTCAGGTGCAGTGTACCTGTGGTTGAAGCCGTCTGTGCAGATGCTTTTTGCCGATGGCATAGCAATGCCAACAGCGCTTGGCATGCAAGACACGGCATGCAAATTACATCCCTCCATTTGCGCAACGGCATGCCCAGCATGCCTCGCCAATATCTGCACAGCGTGCACAGCATGCCTTGCCAAGATCAGCACAGTGTCTGCCAGTCTGTAGGCAAGCCTAGAACAGAAATTGGTGTTGTGCCCTTCCTGCCAACAGGTCTAGGTGTTTCTTGCGACCTGGTCGCATCATGGCATGTTTTTACTCTGCTCAAGATCTGACCTGGACCTTCAAATATGTTGTGTCTGGTGTGACAGGACCAACACTTCGCTTCCACACAGACCTGATTGTAGCAGTGACCGGCGCTGCGTTCAAGGCCACACTAGACGGCAAACCGCTTCCCCTTTGGCAGAGCTTCAAAGCCCCGAAAGGGAGCCTTCTGGCCATCGGGAAAGTCGAAGGGCAGGCGTCGAAAGGCAGCCGGCCAGCCGATGGGACAGCCGAAGGGCAGTCGGCCAATGGGAAGTCCGAAGGGCAGCCGGCGGGGTGTAGAGGGTACATTGCGGTCGGCGGCGGCCTGGACGTGCCTTTGTATCTTGGCAGCAGGTCAACTTTTCCTGGTGGAAAGCTTGGTGGCCTGCAGGTGCATCGTCTGCTTTTTGTTTCTAGACACTGCTGGAAATAATCACTAGGATTGGAAAAAATCATTAGGATTCAGAGATACTTCTCAAATTTAGCTTGTCTGCGTCATTATTTGTCTGGAACTAAATGCAAAGTCGCCAACTAACGCTAGCTATATTGTGCACATGGTCTGGGATGGTAAGTGTGGCTGAAGATTCTATGCTTTACACCATTACCATGGCTGACTGAAAACAGTGCTGGTTTGGCATGTAGGGAAGGGCACTTAGGAAAGGAGACCTTGTCCCTCTACCCCTGACCACCCCCACTGGCATCCTGGAGGGGTTGCAAGTGCCCACTGCCTGGATGCCCTCCTATGCAGGTCAGTCACACAGTTGGGGTTGCAATGTAGGGTTCAGGCTCAGATATGTCCTACTGCAGACACGGCGCATGTACAGCGTATAACACATTTTGCAACAGATATGATTGTCCCTGGGGTGACAAGATGTGTGACGTGCATCATGCATAGAGATTTCTGCTCAAGACATGTTCACGTGATCAGACGTATCTGACAAATCTGACGTTGTGCTAGTGATGCATTGCTCGTTTGTGATGTGCCTTTTCTCCACTAGTGACTAGGCTACAACAAATGAAATAAAACAAAGCAAATGAGGTGTTGAAATGACAGGTGCGGAGGAGCTTTTGCCCAGGCCAAATGCTGAGCCTGACTACTTCATGTCTGGTGACATCTCCACCTTCTACTCATCAAGCTACAAAGTTCATCTCACAAGTGTGACATGCGTTGTGCACAGAATGTTTCAGTCATGACGTGTTGCAACCGCTTACATGAAACTTGACATACCTGACATGCTGCGTGGGTTACAGGTGGTGAGGCAGCTTGGGAGGTGGAGGTTCTGCCAGGGCCTAATGCTGAGCCTGACTACTTCACCCCAGATGACATCTCCACCTTCTACTCATCGACCTACAAAGTCCACTACAACTCGTAAGAGCTTCTGACTATCTCACAGCTGTACTGCAGCACAGCTACTATGCATCTAAAGCTACCCTTGCTTCTTGGTCACTTGGCCGTGGAAGCCCTGTACGATGCGAGATAAGCCAGTGAGCAAGGGTCAAAGGTTGCTTCTGCTGCTCTGCATGATGTGACCCATCAGCTTCAGCATGCTTCAGCATGCATCATCATCATCACCATCATCATCATATGGTGTAGACTTTTGCATACAAGTCTAGTACTCATGACGCAGCTTTTGAGTCCTGCATTGCTACTGCAGGCTGATCCCTGCTGAGCTGCTCATGGAAAAGCATTGCATGTCCAGCTTGCATCAGATGTGTGTCTGAAGCCTGACTTGAATGACTACAGGAACAGGTTAGGAATCAGGCTGCAAGGGCCTAGGCCCAAGTTTGCCAGGCCTGATGGGGGTGAGGGGGGGTCCCACCCCTCTAATGTCCATGACCATGTCTATGCAATTGGCACCATCAACTTCACAGGTAAGCCTCTGGCTCCTGACTCAATGAAGTGCAATGACTTCAGCTGATCATTGCAGTCCTCAAACCCCACAGCCTGGAAGGGTCACAATGCCTGCTTTTAGCAATCTGTGTGATGAAGCATATGCATGCCTTGCAATGTGAAGTTAGCACTGAGGTCGTTTTCAACTGTTCCTGATTTTGGAAATGTACGGCGCCTATGAGATGCCCTTTAACAGGATGACCAAGGAGCTGAGCTTAGATGCTGAGTGACTGATGTGTCTATAGCTTTGGGGTCTGCCTCATTCTAGACTTCAGGGGGTTTTTCCGCAATTCAGCTCAAGCGTGAACTCTAACCCTGCTGATGCTCTCATGTTGGATGGCCCCAAGTTCAGACCCTTCAGGGCCTTCTATATTGCAATTCAAGGCTTGACCTCATACCCTATCAATGCAGATGACATGCCCACAGCTCTCATGTTTGACAGTCCCAGTCTCATAGGCTTCACAAACAGGCCAGCCTAGGACGTCTCAGACATTTTTGCAGCGTAACTCAAGTTTTGACCTTGATTCTTACTGATGCAGGTGACATGCCCATAGCTCTCATGTTTGATGGCCCAACTCTGGTACAATTTGTGTGTCCAGCCATCATCATCGTTTCCTCCACACAGCCATATAAGTCAAGGGCTGAAGTCCAAGCCTATTGTTGCAGGTGACATGCCCGTAGCCCTCATGTTTGATGGCCCCAGCCTGGGAGGCTTTGTGTGCCCAGCCACAATCACCAGCACTGCCCTCTGGAAAATGGGTCAAGTATGTGCGGGTGATGGAGTGCGCTTCAAGCAAACAACCCTAGGTACAGCACTCTTCTTCTTCAGCAACCATTGGTATAAGCGCGGTCTTCCCGGCATCAGTCATCACATTCAAACCATGCTGCCATGCTGTGTTGATCACAAGCATTGCCTGTGCTCTTGAGAAGACGGGAAAAGCGTGTGTCGGCAATGGAGTGCGTTTCAAGCAAACAACCCTAGGTACAGCACTCTTTTTTATCAGCAACCGTTGGCATAGCCATCTTCTTCCCAGCATCAATCATCACATTCAAACCATGCTGCCACGCTGTGTTGATCACAAGCATTGCCTGTGCTCTTGGGAAGAGGGGAAAAGCGTGTGCTGGCAATGGAGTGCGTTTCAAGCAAACAACCCTAGGTACAGCACTCTTCTTCTTCAGCAACCATTGGTATAGCCGTCATCTTCCCGGCATCAGTTATCACATTCAAACCATGCTGCCAAGCTGTGTTGATCACAAACATCGCCTGTGCTCTTGGGAAGATGGGAACAGTGTGTGCTGGTAATGGAGTGCGTTTCAAGCAAACAATTCCAAGTACAGAACTGCATGCTCTTGGTAAGACCCTGTAATCAGAGGGCTGATTGTTTTTTGCTGATCTGCTTTGGCGTATTTGAAGCAGCATGACAAGACGAAGCTCAAACCAGGAATCACAATTCAATACCGATCATTTTACCATCTGCCGTCCTTCTAGCTCATGCATGACAGCCGCTGTCAAAGTCATGAAGAAACTTGCGCAGCATCAAAAGCAAAGTATGCTCATGGTCTTATAACTCCTCCACTGCAGATGCTGCCTACAAGGAGTGTCTCAAGATGGATCACATGGTGGAGCTTTTGAGACTTGAGGCAGCCAGCAAGCTCAAATCTGGTGCCAAACTAGAACATGAGCTTGAGGCCCTGACCAGCAGAGCAGTTGCACCTGAAATGCCCCAAACTCAGGCCGTTCTGGCCCGAATCCCAGCCTCAGAAAACCACCCTGGAGCAATCTTCCGCCTGGCCGGCGACAGGTATGGATCAGCATCTTTGCAAGAGGGTTTTGCATCTATACCCTTGAGTCATTACCATGCTAAGATGAATCTAGGTGAAGCACTGATCAGCAGGACATTTGATTCTTGAGATGTACACGACCCAGGCTGTTTTGGCCAGACTGGCGCAATGACTGAGGCTTTGTAATGCGCTAAAGTGACCGGGATCATCACTTTCCCATGTGAATTATTCCTGCTTGTATCTGCAGATATGTACAGGTTGAGTACGGCCTGATGGATTTGGAACTCAACCTCAAAAGTGCGAATTCATGAGCTGGAGAAGCACTCAGCAGGGCAGCACATTCTGGGGCTGGTGGAGACCAGCCCTGACATGCAATTACTCAAACTCGATGACTTTCAATTCCGCAATCTCGGCTACAAAATTGAGACACAAAGACAAAGAAGGAACTCAGACAAAATGTGTTTGCAGGTATGTGCAAGTTGAGTATGGTCCCATGGAATTGGATCTCAACCTCAGAGTGCGAATACATGAGCTGGAGAAGCACCTAGCAGGGCAGGGCATTCAGGGGCTTGTGGAGACCAGCCCTGGAGTGCGCTCATGCATGATTGAGTATGACCAGCGAGTGTTGCCCCTTGCCACTTTGCTGCAGACATTGCTTCAAACTGAGCAGCAATTACCTAAGGTACATATTCTTTCACAGCGCTGACATGATCAATAACATTGCCCATTGTTGTACAAGCTTAGAGCAGGGCATCTAGGGGCTTGTAGAGACCAGCCTTGGCATACGGTCATGCATGATTGAATCTGACGCCACTCTGCTGCAGACATTGCTTCAAACTGAGCAGCAGTTACCTAAGGTACATAGTCTTTCAAGATGCTGACATGATCAATAACATTGCCCATTGTTGTACAAGTTTAGAGCAGGGCATCTACGGGCTTATAGAGACCAATATTGGCATGCGGCCATGCATGATTGAGTATGACCAGCAAGTGTTGCCTCTTGTCACGTCGCTGCAGACGTTGCTTCAGACTGAGCAGCAATTGCTCAAGGCAAGTCCATTCTGTTAAGTTACTCGAAAATTCTCACACTGCTGATATAACTCCAATCATTGCTTGGTTGAGTCCAAGCACAGTTCGCTGCATGTGCATGTTTCAGAAAGTGCTAGGTGTTATATGAGTGGAACAACCACCGAGTGCTGCCTCTTGCCACGCTGCTGCAGACGTTGCTTCAAGCTGAGCAGCAATTGCTCAAGGCAGGTCCATTTTGTTAGGTCACTCTAAAATCTTCACACTGCTGGTATAACTCCAATCATTGCTTGATTGAGTCCAAGCACAGTTCGCTGCGTGCGCATGTTCCAGAAAGTGCTAGGTGTTATATGAGTGAGCACAACCACTGAGTGCTGTCTGTTGCCCCCCTGCATTATGACTGATCGGGTTTTGATTCCCACCATGGGAAGCGAATGAAAACCTTCAAACCCTAAACCCTACAACCCAATCAATCCCCTAACAAAAATAGAATTGTAAAATTTTCTTAGGGTTTTCAAACCCTAACGCTCGACCCGATGAATTATAGTGTCAGGGTCTCTTGCCACGCTGCTGCAGACACTGTTTCAGACAGAGCAGCACCTACCTAAGGCAAGCTCAACATCTGACACTGCCGATGTGCTTGTTTTCCTGCCCCAGTCTGTACACAGTGACATATGGGCAAGGAAGTTGTGACAAGTACTCGTTTCAGCAAGTTGCTAGGTGTGGAACGCCTGAGTAAGGTCAGCGAGTTCTACCTGTTGCCGCACTGCTGCAGTCATTGCGTCAAGCCAAGCAGCAGTTGCCCAGAATACACTGATCTTTCACAGTGCTACTAGAGCCACGCACAATGCCTAGTCTCGCGTACATAGGACAGGGCATTCAGGGGCTAGTAGATTTCAGCCCTGGCGCACGCTGATGCATGACTAAGTATGACCAATGAGTGTTGCCTCTGGCCACTGCTGCAGACTCTGCTGCAGACAGAGCATCAACTACTCAAGGCCAGCGTGCTTGCTAGGAAACTTGTTGTGATTGAGTATCTGTACGATCAAACATTTTACTGCGCTGGACCCATGGCGCCATTTAGAAGTACATGCTGCTCAAGCTGATGTGTGTCATCAAAATTGGGTGCTGCTATGCTGCAGCTGAAACCTTCTTCAAAAGTATGCTAATGATACCTGACCCCTTTGCAGGCTGACGATGTGACATTGCCTGTGAGGGTGCTTCACCTGCCAATGGCTTTGATTCAGCGTCAGACCCATGGCGCCATCCAGCAGTAATGCAGCTCAAGCTGCTGTTGACCTGCATTGTCTCAAAATTGACTTTTGATCATACGGCAAGGACTGTAAACACTGAGATGGTTTGTTCTTTTGTTGCAGGCTGACGATGTGACACTGCCTGTGAGGGTGCTGCACCTGCCCATGGCATTCAATGAGCGCTGGACCCATGGCGCCATTCAAAAGTACATGCGGTCGGTGCGGTCTGAGGGACCTTACCTGCCCAGCAATGTGGACTTTGTTGCTGCCAACAATGGCTTGACAGGTATGTTTTTACTCTCTACTTGCATGACTTTCGCGTTTCTTTGTCTTTGTGAAAACTTAAGGGAGTCAAGAATGGCTTGTAAGGCGCTCCCAAGTAATGCTGTATGACCGCATTCTCTGCCACTGTGTTCACTGAAGCAACGTGGACCCTCCTGGTGGCAACAGTGACTTGAGATATGCTGTTTCAGTGGTGCATACCAATCTTCTGTATCTGTGCATACAATACAGCAATTTTAGATTGAGTGTACTCAGATGACTTGCCGTCATGCCATATTGATGCTACAGGTGGAGCTGAAGAGGTACGGAAGTTTGTGATGAGCGCAGCCTACATGGTTCTGGGCCTCGGTGACGTCTACCTGGGAGCCCCTTGTGCTGTGCCAGTCGACCCCAGGTACACCCCCCTGTGATCCCGATGTCGACCCCAGACCGCCCTGACGCCTCCTCTCTCTCACAGGCCTAGGACATCTACATTGTTCAAATTACCTTCTGCACTGGATGAAACCACTTATCTAGTTGCATGAAGCAGCCAAAGGTTGCTGGTACCTGAAGTCAACCAGCCAGAACTTTCCTGGAAGAGGCTACAACTTGTTTTGCATCAACTGCATGATTGCTCTGGTTTCTGTGCAGTTTTGAGTCCTTCTGCTTCTGCTTCCAACAATCTGTGAGCTTCTTCTTCTTCTATTATGCAGGCATAAATTAGTCGTACCCAAACACACCCCAGTCACAACTATCACAGAGGATGGTACAGCTGTTTTGTAGCCCCTGCATGACTAAGTTTTCACTATCGCCACATCTCGTGACATTCTTCTTGTTCTTGCTTCCTTGTGCAGCCACAGGGTAATTCTCCCTTCTTCTTCCTTGAACATTGCTCTTCTTCTTGCATGATGCAGGCATAGACTAGTAGTACCTAAATACAATCCAGCCAGAACTTTCACAGAGGAGGGTACAGTGGGGCTCGGGGGAGCCTACATGTGCATTTACCCTATGGATTCCCCAGGAGGGTATCAGTTGGTGGGCAGAACCCTGCCAATTTGGAACACCTGGGGCAGGGTTGAGCCATTCTCCCCTGACGCTCCTTGGCTGCTGAGAATCTTTGACCAGGTATGGGCCCTGCTAAGCCTTCTTTGCCCCACAGTTGTGCTGAAACTTTGTACTCAACTCAAGTGAACTGCAGACAGTCCACAGACGCCTTCATCACATGCTGTTATGGCACTGGTTGATATGCACTCGCCGAGCTGGCCCCATCATTTGCACACCTTTGGGTGATAAGATAATCCAACTATATGCTGGCCTACAGAAGCAGGGTGAGGCATACCTGTTACCTACCCCGCGTTTGTCTGGGTGCAGGTGTCAATCAATCAATCAAATATGGCACTTGCTGCAATAGTGACAGTAATGAAATTGTGTCCAGCAGGTTTCAATTCCGCTCAGGACCGGGGGACAATCATTCAAGGCTGGCTTTTTAGGTTTTGTAAACTAAAGTTGGTGTAGTGCCTCATCTGCTGCCTCATTTGCTGCGGCGTGGGTCTTTTGCAAGTTGCGTCATCAACAAACTGGACTCAGAGTTCTGCTGAACCCAACTCATTCAGTGTAGGCGCATATGTTGCAAAGGCTTTGGGGATAATGCACGACTTTTCCTTTGTTTACAGTGTGACAGAACTATGTAATTCTTCACCGGGAATGTTTGACTGTTCATGTGATACTGTGCATGACTATTGATCTGTTGTGGTGTTGAGTTTTCATGTGATGACAGTGCATAAATGATCACATTGTAACATTGCATCTTTTTTGGAGCATCAATCTTTGCCTGTTGTGCAGGTGCGGTTCTTTGAGGTTGATGAAGAAGAGCTTGAGAAGAAGAGGAGTGCCTTCAGCAATGGTCAGCTGCAGATCAAGATTGAACAGCAAGACTTCAGCATGAGGTCAGTCATCCTTACACAATCAGAATTTGTATGACAAGGATCCACAATGGGCCCTGTCTGTCAACAGCAATCCATGTTATTCATCAAAAGCTGATATTAGTGTATCAGCTAACTTATAACGCTTGTTGCAGTCGAGCAGAATCTTGCAACAAGAATGAACTACAAGGATCCATAACGGCCATCAAAAGCCGACAGTATTGTGTATTGGCCAGCTTGTAATGCTTGTTGAAATTGAGCAGAAACTAGCGACAAGCCTCGACTGGGTCCACATGCAGCAATGCAATTTGTAACAAGTCTGCCAACAATATGGCAGAGGAGCCCATGAAAGCGATAAGACAGTGATATGTATGTTTTGCAGTGCCTCATCCAGCATTCAGCAAATTGTGCTGCAGGGAGTATAGCAAATTTGCAGCGTTTGGTACCTCTGCAATGCCTGTCCTGGCATGTTTTTTGTGTTGCAGCAACTGTTTGTGTGGTGCAGGGAGTCCAATAGGATGAAAGCAATACAGACAGTGACATGTTTGTTTGATTTTGCAGTGCCTGATCCAGGATTCAGCAAATTATGCTGCAGGGTGTACAACGAGTTTGCAGCATCTGATAACTCTGCAGTGCCTGTCCTGGCGTTCAGCAGGTTTCTTTTGTGTTGCAGCAGTTGTTTGTGTGGTGCAGGGAGTCCAACAAGTATGCCAGCAGCGTAGCAGAAATAAGGGCAATGTGATACAGAAACAGGCGCTTTAGACAGCAGTGTGTGCCAGAACGAGTGGGGTTGTACAAATTTTGCAGTCTCTGGTCTGTGAACTAGTCAAGATGTGCTGCAGGGAGTACAACACATTTGCCAGCAGTGTAGCAGAGGAGTCAAACAAGATGAAAGCGACACAGAAGGAGGCTGTGGCAAAGCAGGTCAAGCTGGATGAGGAGAGCTTACAGCGCCTCAAAGAAGCGGAGGCCAAGAACAAGGTGAGCAAGCATGTTTCTTCTTACTGGACTCCTATACAATGCGAGCGCTTCAGCAATGAGATGTGAGCCGTTTTGTGCCTTTGTTACCCAGTCCTTTTGTTTGTAACAGTCCAGAAGCATTGCGTCACAACCTCCACCAACTGCACCACGCAAAATAGCCTATTGCTTCTCTTAGAGCTCAGCGCTTGCTGCATTGCCGTGTTGATGCAAAAAGCAAGATGAAAACTTGGGTGCAGAAGCCCCCAAAAAAACCACAGAAGTGACAGCAAAGTTCACTGCGGGAAGTGCTGTGATGCCTAATGGCATGAATGTAAGTGAATCTGCATCACTTTGATGTGGACATCAGCCCTGATTGCTATGCCTTATTCATGCAGGATAAAAAGCAAGATGGCAACTTAGGAGCAGAAGCCCCAAAAGATGCCACAGAAGTGACGGCAACATTTACAGCGAATGTCTGGGAAGTGATAGTGGAGTCAGGGGATCAAGTCCAGGAAGGCCAAAATCTGGTCATTCTTGAAGCCATGAAAATGGAATATCCTGTCACAGCACCACATGCTGGCACAGTGCGTGAGATTTTGACAGCCAGCTCGCAACTTGCTCAGCAGGGAGACGTTCTGTTGACTCTGCAAAAGACAGATGACACGAATTCACAGAGGGCAGAGGAATGATGCAAATCAAAAGGCTGTGACGAGCATGCCTTGATCTCACCTATGCAGAAAGCGCAAGGTGTCCTGATGACCTGTGGGTCATGAGTCAACGTAATGAAGCCGGCATCAGATCTTTCTGCATTCTGCAGGAGACCAGTTTAGTAGCAACTGCTCATAACAGCGTGTATATGAGGATGGCCACAGTCATTTGTCAGAGCCTGCTTGCTGGTGCTTGCAGCATTCTCCCATCAACCAAAAGTTTAACTGCACGAGTACATTGATTTCTGCTGTTGTTTTTGTCAGTGCAGGATCAGTGCTCAAACTCAAAGTTGTGCTGACGCAAGAGGCAGGCTGCCCTGAAATTGTGAATGTTGAGTTGTTTGACCATCACGTCATCTTTGACACTTTGCTGGAACTGCAAGTTTGTACAGCTTTGAGGGTCATTCAACAGATTGTAGCTTACTATCGCGCTGTGCATGCTGTGCTCAAGAGATATATGCATGCCTGGACTGGCAATTGTTTTGATTTGTGCAGCATGCTCCTGTTTTTGCAGCCCAGTTTGGGCCATTTCGAGCCCAGGACCAGGCTGAGCAGGTTTTGTGATGCTCTCGTCTCACAAGGATCCGAGGAAGCGCTTCTAGAATCTGCACCTCTGGATCTGTGTCACCGTCAGAATCGAATGATGAACAAGCACACCATCATGATCTCTGTTTCTAGCGTGTTTATTGCATGTTTCAGCACAACCACTTGGCAGCATCTGTATCAAAACTTTGGCTTGGTTCTCGCACATGCCTAGGAAGAAATTTGGCAACAAAGACAAAGACTAAAGGCCTCACCGCCTAGCACAGCAACAGCTTGGCACAAAATTGTTGCACAACACAAGATTCTGAGCAGCTGTTGTAGTCTCAAAAACACACAGATGTCACATTCTGAAGACCCCATAGTGTGATGGGCTGATTGGCGCATTGAGTGAAGCTGCAAGGCTGAGTCCCAAAACCCTCCTGGTGTCTGCAGGGTCTATCACCCCGTCATCCCATAACCTTGCACTTGCAAATGCTGGCTCCCCTTCTTTGTCATACCTGTAGAAACCACCGCCAAGAAGATCATCTGGGGTTGACAACTTTGGTGCTGATTTAAATACAGATATTGCAGCAGCTGCAAGCCATGCTTTCTGGTGATATAGCATAGGTCAAGTGCTGCATCAGCGCATGTTACTGTAGCGCCACACTATATTGCAAGAGTGTGTACAGTGTGTTATGTACAATGCATTGACGCAAAGCGACCTGTGGGATGTCATGGGACAGGGGTTGACACATGTGACACATGGCAGCAGGCAAAGGCACACACCAAGTACTTGGACTGTACAGCACCTGCTGATGATGGCGGTTTTGAAGTAAGCAGCCTCCTCAGCAAATATTCACACGAGACCAACATAAGATGCAGCAGCATGCAGAAGCAGCCCTAACAGTGAGCCATATGATATAGAGCACCTGCTGCTGATAGCACTCTTGAACTCTGCCTGCTCCTCAGCCGACCAAGGCTGTCCGTCTCGCTTCCGCTTGGCGTCTTCAACCTGAAGGGCACAAGCATGACAACTCAACACAAACGGGTGGCTGTAGACCCCTAGCTAGGTTGCAAAACCTGGCCTGTTTCTTGAACATTCAGTTCTGAAGAGAGCTTGCAAGGGCTTGTTCCAATCCTACTGGAAGCTTCTAGCTTAACAGGATCTAGAATTGTGAGTCACATGGCTTGCGGGAGGCGGGATGAGCGCTGCAAGTTAGATTTAAAGTACCATGCGTGATCAGGTGAGCAGCATGTTACTCACTGTGGCAAGCACGCCGGCCGCTTAGTCGCCTCCCGCGATGCTGAATTGTGCGTTTGGCCACATCAGCAGGACAGGGTTTTGAATTGCACCGGTATGTGGGCGGGCAGGGGGGGCAAGGGGGGGGGGCAAGCAATCGACTAGAATGCATGACAAGCTGAAGACAATTTACTTACTGTAGCAAGGACACCAGCCGCTTGGTCGCCTCCCATGACGCTGATGCGTGCATTTGGCCACATGAACAAGAAGTTAGGACTGTAGGCTCGCCCACACATGCCGTAGTTGCCAGCTCCAAAGCTGCCACCTATCAGCACTGTCAGCTTGGGCACCTACAGCATCAGCATCATGATGGATTCACGCAATGTCACAGGAATGAAAGCAAAACATGAACGACATGTGCTTGAACCAAAGAAGCAAGAAGAGATACAACAGGTGCTGGCGCTGTAAATCTGGCCACACATGCCATGATTGCTGGCTCCAAAGCTGCCACCAATCAGCACTGTCAGCTTGGGCACCTACAGGATGACCACCATGATGACCTCATGCACTGTCATAGGAACAACAGTGCAACATGAGTGACACGTGCTTGAACCAAAGAAAACGAGGAGACGCATCAGGTGCTGGCGCTGTCAATCTGGCCGCAAATGCCATGATTGCCGGCTCCAAAGCTGCCACCAATCAGCACTGTCAGCTTGGGAACCTACAGGATGATCATCATGATGAGCCCATGTACTGTCACAGGAACCACAGTGCAACATGAGCAACATGTGTTTGAACCAGAGAAGCAAGAAACAATACAACAGGTGCTGGCGCCGTGAACCTGGCCACACATGCCATGGTTGCCAGCTCCAAAGCTGCCACCTATCAGCACTGTCAGCTTCTGCACTACAGCATCAGCATCATAATGGACACATGTATTGTCACGGGCATGAAAGCCAAGCATGGGCGACATGTGCTTGAAACAGAGAAGCAAGAAGAGATACAACAGGTGCTTGCTCTGTAAACATGGCCACACATGCCATGAGATGCCAGCTTGAAGCTGCTATCAATCAGCACTGTCGGCTTGAGCGTGAATATACAAGGAACGCGAAATTCATGTGATCAATCTCAGGAGAAAGAGCAGATGCAACAGAGGATATGCGGATTTACTTAGCATACCTTAGCGTTTGCAACAGCCATTACCATTTTTGCGCCGTCCTTAGCAATGCCGCCGGCCTCATACTTGCGCCCTACCATAAAGCCCATGATGTTTTGCAAGAAGATCAATGGAGTGCCGCGCTGAGCACACAACTGCACAAAGTGAGCGCCTGCGTAGCAGGCAAACTGTAAAGGCTGTCTTCCCGTGGAAAATTGCATGTAACATCATGCTGAGCATAGAGCCGAAGATAATGTGCACCTGCACAGCATGAAAAGCTTTAGTGTCAGGTTTGCAAGAAGACATAAGAAGTGCGGCAGTGAGGGCACAGCTGCATGATCTTGCTTTGTGCAGTCCCTATGCCAGAGGCAACCACAACTGTCATGTTCTGCAAAAGCGTCAATGAACTGCAGCGCTAAGATCTGCAAGAACATCAATGGGCTCTTGTGTTGAGTGAACAGCAGCACAAAACAAGCTCACGCGTAGCCCAGAACCTTTCAATGCCTGGCGCGACCAGCTTTGAGTCCAAACACAAGTTGGATTCGCAAAATGGCCATTGCAGCAGGCAGTGACGATTTCACTGCGATGCAAATTGAGATGGCACAACATTGCATCAGAAATTGCTCACTGTACCACACCAGAGATGCTCAATTGAACTGACACAGTTGAAAAGATAGGCTCCTGTGGTCCTTCTGGAGCCTGTGCGCTCCTTGTTGTCATCCTCTCCAAATGGCGATGCACTCCATATTGCACTAGAGAATAATACTCTGCCTCTTTGTCAAGCCAATTGCGCCAACCTTTGACAGCAGATGATGTTTCAAGCTTATTGTGGGTAGGTACCTTTGAGAGCAGATTCTGAAAACAGCACTCCATTGTTTGCCACAATCCCAACAGGCTGGCCGTACAATTTGCCAAACCCCGTCACTAGGGTTGCGCCATACTGCTTCTTGAACTCATCAAATCTAGAGCCATCCAGCAGCCGTGCCAGCACTGCTCTGACATCCCAAGGTTTCCTAGGGTCTGCTGGAACCACTCCTGCAGTGTGAACAACAATTCCAGATTGAGTCTGAGTTCTATAATTGATCTAAACTTCTCTATTGCAGCTAATTTAGGGCTACCCTACTGCCTTTGCTGCTGCTCACAAGCCAAGCCTACGTGCTGCAGCTTCTTGCTGCACAGTTGACATAAACTTGTAGTGATCTGTACCAAGGGCATTGAACACTCAATCAATCAACATCATTTACATGGGCAAGATTTATATGCAAGCTCTAAAGCACCTATTTGCTGCAAGGGGCACCAAACAGGGGTTGTGACTCCACATGAAAGGCACCTTGTCACAGCTTTGCAAAGACAAGTTCTGTTGTCTAAGAATGTGTTACTTTAATGGCCAGACAGGACATGAGCCACACAACCCCAGCACCTGCGCTTGGAAATGATTCCAAACTTGCTGCTGTTACCTCTGAGCTGTTCAGCATGGAACAAAGGCTCCTCCCAGGCATCAGTCAGCAGATGACTCATACCTTCAGAGGGCTCTTACGATGGGATATACAACCCGCAACAATGAAGTGTGAGATAGCCCTGCTTGCCGAGGGCAGAACAAGAAGTCGTACTCATAATCGTCAAATTTACCTCTCAGCTGTTCTGCAGGGAACAATGGCTCCTCCCAAGCACCATTCAGTAGATGACTCATGCCGCCTACAGAGGGCTCTTGCGGCTGAACGCCCTGCCTGCCAAGGGCAGAATGGGGTGCTCTAGCCAATTCATGACTGCTGCTTGATGACGCATACCCAGCAGCATCCATGTTGAGGTTGCCAAGGATGTTGCGGGCAATGCTGATGGCATGAGGCTCGCTTTCAGCCAAATGATCTGTGACACCTGCAGTACAGCAGCGGCAGGGTTATTCACAATTTGCGTTGGCCACATATGCCAAGCATATTGTCAACAGGGCATTGTGTTTGGTCAGCT
>BDIU01000094.1:6550-46214 GCA_002118135.1 Trebouxia sp. TZW2008 | reverse complement strand
ACCAGCAGCAGCCATGTTGAGGTTGCCGAAAATGTTGCAGGCAATGCTGATGGCATGAGGCTCACTTTCAGCCAGGTGGTCTGTGACCCCTGCAGTACAACAGCAGCAGGGTTGGTATATATTTTATGTTGACCATTTACATTGCGTCTGGTACAATTGTGATCAGGCCATGGCATATCACTGAGCTGGTTGATGAGATGTGGCCAGCAGCAGCCATATTGAGGTTGCTGAGAATGTTACGGGCAATGCTGATGGCATGAGGCTTGCTCTCAGCTAGATGATCTGTGACACCTGCACAGAAGCAGCACCAGGAGAGTTTTCCCCTGTGTATCAAGTGCGTGCATTCACTGTTGTGCAACATCAAACACGTCATTGCACGTGATGTGTAAAAATGATATTTCCTTTCATCAGACACGCTTGGATCTGCACTCAGTACTCTGACTCAGATGCCATGCATGACTCACGAGGGTGAGTCTGACTCGACTCTCATGAGTGGCACAACCCTGACGAGTCATACTCACCCCAATGAATGGTTTCATGAGAAGTGAAGGTAACTCACCTCAAATGCAACAAGTCATTGGGGTGAGCCAGACTCACCTGAGATGGAGAAAGTCCTTAGGGCGGCTGTGGCGAATGTCAAGATATGCTCATCAGGGTAAGTATGACTTACCTCAGGTGAGCTTACTCATCAGTCACCCAGAGCGGCTGTGACTCACTCAAAATGGAGCTACTTGTCAGGGTGAGCAAGACTCACCTCAAGTTGGACTGGCCGCCAAGGTGAGTGTACCTCAGCTGCACGGCAGGTACTCGTCAGGATGGGCGTGACTATATTGCAGAGGAGGTACTCATCAGGGTGCTTGTGACTAAAGTGCAGAGGAGGGTGATAATCAGGGTGAGTGTATGAGTCATCTGAAGCGGGGCTACTCATCAGGATGAGTGTGACTCACCTGAGGTGGTGCAATGCAGCTCAGCGCCTCCCAGCTCCTCAGCACTTACATCCTCGCCTGTTGCTGCCTGCGTCATCAGTCACCACCAGTCACTCGGTGCAGCTACCAAAATTGCATTTGTTGTCAGACGGACCAACAAAGGGGTTGCACAGCCAATGTCAGAAGCAGTTGTAGCGTAAACCATCAGGAGACATGCAAATGCCTTCCAGACATGAGCAAAACAGCACTCAGCAGCACTGTCTGCAGCGACAGCACTGCATACTGAGCAACAAAGTTCTTCACTCTGTTGCATGATGGGCATGCCTCGACCCGAGTCAAATTCCAAGGAATCATGATGTCATCTTGTTGCACAATGATGCTCACAATAGCCACAGCAGCACCATGCAATCACTTTGCATCAGCACAGCAGCATGTTAGCCTGCACTGCAGGTGGGTTTGACAACCTGAAGCAAGCTGTCAGTGCCAAGTTTGACTGTCACATCTTCAGCACACCTTGACAAGTGGCGATCCCCCTGGAAAGATAGTGCCATTGCCTCTCACAATGATGCTCTCGCCAGCCATAGCTGGGATGTACGCCTCACCAGCAGTGCAGGAGCCCATGACCACAACACTCTGATGCAGTTTGTCCATGCAATCATGAGCCTTATGTGTGGAGGTTGCAAACCTTGACTAGTGACGGGCCCCCCAGAAAGATGGTGCCATTGCCCCGCACAATGATGCTCTTATCAGCCATAGCCGGAACGTAGACCCCGCCAGCAGTGCATGACCCCATGACCACAGCAAACTGCTGCACTCTTCTCATCAGCAAGTCAACCATCAAAAGTCTGCTGCACAGTTCTGTCTTACCTTGACTAGGGGCGGCCCTCCTAAAAAGATAGTGCCATTGCCTCGCACAATGATGCTTTCATCAGCCATAGCCGGAACATATGCTCCGCCAGCAGTGCAGGAGCCCATGACAACAGCAATCTGGGAAATGCCAGCAGCAGACATACGGGCTTGATTGTAGAAGATGCGCCCAAAGTGATCCCTGTATTGTAACAAGCGTGCATCTTCAACAAGCTTTTGCTTAAAAGTCGCTGCCTCAGGTTGGACTTTGTTGGAAGAATGGTTTAGACAACTGTAACTGGAGCTGTGTTGTACTTGGGCAGCATAAGGGTTGTCAATCAACCTGTATCCGTAAGTTTACAATCAGTAAGATGGTGACTGCTAAAATCAGCAGGAGTGCTCGTTAGTAACCTGAGCAAAACATCTTCAGCATATGCTCATTTTGTATGTAATGCAGCACTCATGTCAACTTGCCAACATAAGCGTGTGATTGATATTGCAGGTTTGGTGCTTGCCCATGCAGATGCCTGCATACATTGTTTCAGCTCATTAAGCTGGGGGTCATGGCACGGTCAACGCCAGCAGTCTTCACTCAAGCAGTGATTGAAACAAGAGAACAGCACTGAACAGAAGGCAGGTATGGGACCCCAACAGAGTGCTGTATATGTGGTGCAGATGATCATCATCGTTTGTCATTCTTTGTCATAGTTCGCATGCCTTAGTGAGACTCCACGACCCTGCTAGCCATTATTCTATAGACAAGACTATTATTTGCTTTGTTGATTTGGTTTTGTCAAGTTGGCTCCAAAAATCGTTCACCTGTCCGGAAAGACGTCAGCCTGTCTGGGTAGATTGGCTCCTCCAGAGTCTACAAAATATATGCAAGGCAGCTTGCATTGTTCAGCAATCTCCTGTAGCCTCAGATGCTTCTGCAACAGCAGAGTAGCCATGGATCAAGCAGAAAAAGAGTCTGGACAGGACTTGGTCTAAGTACACATACCATATGTGCTAGAATGCATAGCCCATTAGTCTGATATTCAATGAACAAAGCAGCCTTAGCTTATGCTGCTGGAGGCCTTTGCCTTGATCAGATGCAAAGTTGAGTCATTATCACTTTGACTGGTTTCAGTCAGATTCTCACAGTCAAAGTGGGTGCATTGCCGTGCAGAAGACAGTCGAATCTGGCTTGGAGCAAATGCTGTGCGCTTGCTGTTGCTCAGCAGCATTGTGAACCCAGGAGGTTTACTGTGAAAGCAGGCATAGCATGAGTATCTGACATCAGTGCAGTGTGGCATGTTAACGACCAGCACAGCACAGCTGTTGTTGCTCTTGACATACAGCACCAGCTGGGTCAAGTAGTGCAGCGAGCTTGCAATGAGGCGTGCGGCAAAGCAACTGTGGTGTGCACTGTTGCTTTGTTGCATAGCTGCATTGACTGTGAAGGCAAAAGAAGCAGGTAGCTTACCTACCTTGACTGTGATTGGGTAATACGTACCACCTTTGACTGCAGCATCAAGACCAAATACGTGAGCTTGTTCAGAACATTTAGGGCATTTGTGGACAGGAAAGATTGAGCGGGTCCAAACCGGTCTGTTGTGGCTTGCTCACCTGTGGCATCATTTGCCACTATGGCAACAGTTCTGCCGTGGACTTGACCTACGCCTGTCACGACGCCACCTGAGGGCACCTCTTCTTTGCCTGCATCATGACAACATCATTCATTATCATCACATACCATACATTCCAGCACATGCATCAGGCGTCATCTGCCGTTATGGCAACAGTTTTGCATTGGACTTGACCAATGCCTGTCACCACATCTCCTGAGGGTACCTCTTCCTTGCCTGCAGCATAACAACAGTATTCACTATCATCATAAACTACACACTTCATCACATGCCTTGAGCATCATTTGCCACTATGGCAACAGTTCTGCTGTGGACTTGACCAATGCCTGTCACCACACCACGTGACTGCACCTCTTCTTTACCTGCATCATGATCATGCAAGTTGTCAATTGCTTTGCCGACCATAGGGGTATAGGGGTATAGGGGGAGTTTCCGGTACCCTCTTGGGATAGTATCCCTTTGGGATATTTGTGCACAAGCTCATAGGGTCTGTTTGGTGCAGAAGTCTCATGTATGCACCATGCAGATTGCTAATCTAGCATAAGCCCTGCATCGAGTGGGGCATGTGCTGGGCAGAACTTCTTGTGTCCGCAATGATGATCTTTGTTGCATCGAAATCAAAAGCTGCCTCTTTGTCCCAGTTTCACAAATTGTTGGAGAATGACCGCGAGTGGTGAAGGCACTGACCATATAGTTGGTGCCCAGCTAATTGTGACAGCTCCAGAAAGGGTGAGCCTGGATCTAGCAAGGCTGCAATCCTTTCCCGCGGCAAAAGCTTGCTTCTGGATTTGTGTCTTTGGATGGCTTTCTGACCTCCACCCAGCGCCGCTTGGCCACACAGATGGTGCAGATGTTGCACCAGCCCGTCCATCGAGCGCTTGTTCTCGATGAAAGCCGGGGACAACGCAGCCGCTCCTCCATCTTCAAGCCTGTTTGTATTGTCTAAACTGCTAGAGCTAAAAGCGCAGCTGCAGCTGGCGCGCGCGCTGTCACGGGCAACTGTCAAGACTCGCCACCGTTGCGGCAGTCGACTCAGCATGTTTGATCAGAGGATCATGTTCGAGCGCGCTGACCTCAACAGTCGCTTTTCACTGCCATACAGTGTCAGGACTGTCAAAGCCTTTGCATCTTAGCTGGTAGCATTAGCAAGAAACCATAAAGGTTTTGTCGCGCCAACAGCAAGAACGCCAAGGAGGGCAATCGAGTCTGGCATGCACAGGAGCAGGGATCGCACAGCATGCTCCACACCTGGCGTAGACTCCTGACGTTCTGCTTAAAGCAGACAGTCGCCATGCAGAATGCGGATCACAGCATCAAGCACGCTGATCCTGATGCGCTTCAGCAGGAGCTTCAGCGCAATCTTGAGCTGCAACAGCTGCTGGCGACCTTGCCGGACCGCGTTAGACATCCTGTCATGGTGCCTGTTGGCTCCGTGGCGTTCTTTCCAGGCAATCTGATACATACAAACGAATGTCTCGTCGACGTAGGTCAGAACACTCCAAAATTTGCCAACCTGCATGTTTTGCAATCCACAGCTGCACTGTCTCCAGCTTCTCGTAGCAGGCTTCGACGTTGCAGTCCTCTCCAGGTGGAGGTGTGACAGTGGAGAAGTCGGCAAAAGAGACGACAGACTTTTTGAGGCGGAAGCAATCGAAACTAGGTGTGCCTTTCAGCCAACTCTGTCAGTCAGCTAATTATGCTGCTTGGTGTCCTGTGTCATTTGCCTGCTTGATTGTCAGCAGGCACAGTCTGCATCATTGCTGCATCAGGTATGTTGTATCCACTCTGGAGGTCCTGGCATGCACCAGCACCGACCGAGCTGTTTCAAACTTGTTGCCTTTGATGCAGAAGCACAGCTTGATCAGCTGAGGAGGACGCAACACAGTCATCACCATGCACAACAGAGCACGTCATCACAGCCAGCTGACATTGCAGAGCCATCACATGCCAGCTTGCAGCAGCCAGCAGAAGCACCTGACCAGATTCTTGACATCATGGAACCATATGATGAAAGCATACATGGTCCCTTGCAGCGACCAGCCCCTCAAGAGCAGTTGACACATCCTCAGCACCAGCCGCGCAACCTACAGGGCCAGCACCAGCCACATCAGAGATCCTCAGACTTCCATCAGTCACATCGCAAGCAACAGATGCAGGAGTCCTCAAACTTGCATCAGCCACATTCCGAGCAGCAGATGCAAACAGCATCCTTTGGGCCTGCAGCTAAGACTGCAGCTACTCGACCTGACAACAGCAGCAGCACTGAAGAAGCAAGCAGTGCTGCGAGGCAAAGGCAACGCTCTGGCTCAGCACCTACACAGGAGAGTATTGCACGACAGGCCATCCTTGATCGCAGCAGCAGCATTGAAGCAGGCAGTGCTGCAATGCAAAGTCATCATTCTCACTCAGCACCCACTCAGGTAAGTGTTGCATGACAGGGGGCTGAAAGACATTGCAGTCTCAGAAACGTTACTGCAACAGCCGCACAGCAATCAGAATGTACTGTACTGGTCAGAGTGCAGTGCTTAGTGCCAAATTGCAATGTCCTTATGCCGGACAGATCCTTTTATTGTAAGTGCATTGATGTCAAGATGCCGTTGTGCAGTGCAATGCTTCTGCCCAGCTTCTACCTGACTACATGCACCATGGACAGCTATGTCAGCAGTCAGGGATTAGTCTAGATACAATGCCAATTTCTGCTGACGGCAACAGTGCATCAAATGCTGCCACGCAGGCATGCGCCACAGATGATGGCGACTTTGAGCGTATGATGGCTCGCTTTGATGATCTGGCTAAACAGGAAGCTGCAGATGAGGCTCTTGGCGCTGCAGGTCAGTTTACTCACTTGCTTTTGGAAGATACAGTACATTTCTGTTTGAGACACAAGCAAGAACAAAAGTCTTCGCCATAAGGTGCCATACTGGAAGCCTCTGTCAATAGTGGTAGGCCGCAATTGGAGCTTCCCTGCTTACAATTTGAAAGACACTATACATTTCTGATTTGTCTTGATTTCATTCAGCACGCATGCTACACAGGCTCGGCAGGCCCAGCTAGGGACTGGAGCAATCAACTGTCTTCAGCCATGTCGGTCTTGTGCTAGCCTGAAATCAGTACATTTCTGTTTGCTCGCAAACACATGTGGTTGTTTGCTTGATGGCATGCTTGCAGCATGCTGCAGTGGTGCACTGACAACATGCACTGCACTTCAGCATTAGCATGTTGTCAGGATGAGCTGCTCTACATGCATGTGGTTAACAGCAAATGCACAGCTTGTTTGACATGTCTGTCCAGCTGCTTGATATGCATGCAGTGCGTTATGCACAATTGCAATGACAGACTGCAACATCCCAAGCAGGTGCAGCATGTACAACACCGCAAACAGTTACAACAACACCTCATTTGCAAACGTTGCAAATGAAGCCTCTGCGCAAACGACTCAAGCCCACAATGGAATATACAAAAATAATTTTGCCCTGCAGACACTGATGCACAGCCAACAGAAAAACAGCTTCACCCATCTGCAACAAACCCTAGAGCAGAACCAGCATCAACATCAGCACCAGCACAGAATGTTAGGCAGCGTAAGGCAGCAAGTGGGCTGAAGCGTGGCTTCTTTGCTGGTGCCTCACGACCCCAACCCGCCCCTGCATCAACAGGTGTGAAGAAAGAGATATCAGAAGCCAATCCCACCAGCCAAAACAAGGCAGACTTGACAAAAGCTGTAGGCCAAACAGCATTCACGGGCAAAATAGTTGAGAAACCAGGTCTGGACAAGCAGTATGAAATGCAAAAAGCAGCTCCAGCTTCGTCTACCAGCAAAGCTACTGAAAGTAGTAATCAAATGTCTGACAAAGACAAGCCTTCACTGCAAACTGTTCAAAGCAATACACCAAAACGGGTTTCAAAGTTTAAGATGGCCAGATCTGCCGGCTGAATCCCGAAGTTGGAGCTCTTTATATGCACACATATGCATATAAGATCGTGAACTCCGGGAGGTGACTGACCACAGGCACAGCATTGATCTTTTTGGACACATTTCCAGAACCCGAGCACCTCTAATGGCCAGTAGCTTTTGTCGTGTTGGAGATGTACAGGTGAGTCATCATTACGGACGGTGGACAATCGTGTATAGCTTGGATAGGCGCCCAAAGAGTTCTCAATACCGCCACAGGAACTACCGTCTGAAGACAAATGCGGCTGTTCGCACTAGACAGGTAGGGCAATACACAAAGGCGCAGCTGTCCTCACATAGTTCAGACCTGGCATTTCGTTTTACAGCAATCTCACACAGTAACACACACAGTGACAGACATCTCTGCTCACACAATGATGACCACACTAGGGAAGCTGAGAAGTAGCAAATGGTCCGTAGTCAGCCATGCATAACTATATATTACCCAAAGCTGTCATGAACGAGAACAGCTTACTGCTCGATCAAAAGATGGAGCTCACACGGGCAAATGCAAATCAGCATGTCATTGACTGAATGAGCAGGGCAAAGCATGACTGCAAGCCAAGCTGAAACCAGCAATCAGAAAACGCTCAAATGACTGGCCCTGATGCAAGCAGATCCCAACTTTGTCTAGACGCAGATCGGAGATTTACCATTGCCACCTTGCTTTTCTGCAGAGTCAGGTGTGTCTGGGAAATGTAACACTGCCACTCTGCTGGGCTGCAACTGTATTAGCAAAACCCCACAAGCAGATAGCATGTTGATTTTTTTGTTTGATACAGCAGGACCTGGTTTGCATGATACCACAAGCGCATGAGTCCATTTCTGTCTAATTTCGGGTCGGCTGTTATTTATCCATCCAATTCGCGTAAATGTCAATTGGTGAAGTGCCTTGCGGCCATCTGAAAAGACTACAGGCTCATGAACATTAACAAAAGCATTTGTTCTTTCAACCTTTGTTGCTCCAATGATTTGCCTCTGTAACCCAGAACTGAATGCAATATCTGGCTCCCATGGTTTGACTGCAGCATAGGGAAACACATGTCAGACCTGTTGCATATTGCATCATAGTGATCTAGATAAGCAGGCAGCAGACTTGCAACATGAGAGACGTCATGAATCTGCACCGCAATGATCAAAGTGAGCACGCGATACGTTCTGAATAGTAGACCATCATGAACCTGTTGCATATTGCATCATGGTGATCTAAGACAGCAAGCAACAGACTTTGAACAGTACAAAACCATGGACCAGCTTGTGCATTGCATTGCAGAGTGCAGAAACATATGAGACCAGTCGCATATTGCATCATCGTAATCTAGGTGGGCAAGCAACAGGCTTTGAACAAGAAGAACATCATGAAGCAGCTTGTGCATTGCATTGCAAAGTGCTGCAACTTTTTTTTTTGAACACTAGAATTCCATGAACAAGGTTGTGCATTGCATTGCAAAGTGCCGCAGAATTGGTTGAACAGTAGAAACACCATGAGGCAGCTTGTGCATTGCATTGGAGAGTGCTACAGAATTGGGCTTACTTAATTCAGGTCTGAAGAAGTCACCTGTATATGCTCGGCAGAAGTGAAGGATGTGAGGCATGCCCCCCTTGTAGTCAGAACCTGGGCATGAGGAGTTACAAGCCAGACTGACCATGCAGCAGTTATCTTCATACAGATTGATGTGGGAGACATGCTCATTGCGAGCAACTTGCATCTGATAGAAATCACCAAGGGGGCAGCCATCTGTCTGGTCAATGACTAGTATTTGAGCGTCATTTGTGCCGATGACAAGCGCCTGCAAGACAGATCAACATCACAAAGTTGCCTTCAACTTTGTGCGTCAGGATTGCAAACATTGAGCTCAAAGTCAATTGTGTCAACTCGGACGAAAGAAAATGAAGTCACGCACACGTATTTTCTCATCATATCAGAGCAGGATGTAACGACCTGGCGCTGCTGCATGGCATACGCATCAGCAAGACAGGACGTACAGACATAGAGCAGACCCCAAAGGGGTAAAAGCTTCTCCCTTTTCCTAAAACCAAGATTGATTCATGACGGCTAGAGAAGCAAAAGACAAATTCCACCTGCTTGCTGTGAATGGTTCCAGCAGCCACAGCGGTGACCCAACCTTTGTCAAGAGCTTTGAGGATTTGCGTCTGCTGACCACTGAACATATCCCAGACCACAACTGTTGTGCTGACTGCAAACAAAACTTCAATTAGTGCGCAGTCTCTCTATCTCTATGTCCAGAAGGCATGCTGATGAGGCTCAAATGCGTCGCTAAATATGTATAGTCACTAAGCAAATGTCTTTGAGCAACCCAGCCTGTATGCTTAGTGCTCCATATGCTGTTGCACACAACAGCAAAGCTGCTAAACATGCGCTAGCAAGAGCTTGCCAAACTCAAGCATGGAAGCAGAAATAGCAGAGAAAGGGCGCTTACATTCAGACACCAGAAACGCCACATTATCTGAGATTGCTGAAGCGTTGAAGACTTTCTTGTCGTGTGAGACGAACTGCCTCAGGTACTTCATGTCTTTCCAAACTGAACATGTGTTTCCGCTCACAACCATGACGAGATTGTCTGATAACAAATGTATTGCTGATGGATCTCCTGGTACTTGCAAAGTGCCCTTGCATTTGCCTGTGTGCCTGTCCCAAAGCCAAACCCTCTGCAGCAAATATGGGCTGATCAATCAAGCAAAATTCAATCAATTGATCAAACAATCATCAACGCATCTAGAGTCAGCAGTAGGGGGTCAGATGTGATTCATGAACTTCCTGGCTTGGAAGCACAGGTGAATGGGTCTAGCAATCAAAGGCAGCTGACAAGCCTGCCTCACAGAATTGGTGAGTGTCCCGCTGATGAAAGGCTGCACCAAACAACAAAAGGTGATGACTCTGATGACACTGTGATATGGGCTGATGATGTTGTGACTCAACCACCTTGCGCAGTCTTATGCGGTGCTTTGTCTCAAGCCATCCAAAAAGCATGAAGCAAATGAACATATTGTAGTGCTAAGGCGGTGATGTCGCACGGCTGACCTGATCACACGTTCCAGTTGCAAAGGTGTTGGAAACAGCTGCAAGGCATGTGACTGGCTGCTTGTGGGAAAGGTGTTTCACTACAGGGCCCCGTCCAGGCGAGATCCGCCACAGTGCCTGTAGGCCCAGCAGCATCAGCGCATCCATGTTTAAAGCCTCTCAAGCAAGATTGCAGTTGAGCAGATTGACACATACCAGCAGATCTATGTATGTAGCTTTCCATTGTGACCGTGTGAGTACAGTGTGATCTGCTGGTAGAGATGCTCCAAACCGGCCTGCTTCTGCCCAGGTCTGCTTTGTCAGCTTTTCCCAAAGCTCATAGCTTTCAACTACTTGAAACCTGTTTTTAAAGGTCAACAATCAGAACAGGATGTTTTCTTAAGCGGGCTGCAGCGTGTGGTTTCTCGAATCATAGTTGGTGTATGCTCACCAGTCTTTACAGGTAGCCTCAGCTTGTGCCAAGTCCCTCGCTGGCAGTATAGAGAAAATGCGACTCAGCAGCTCGTGTCCTGCAGTCATGTCAACGTCTCAGCTTTTGCGTTAATCGGGGTCTGTCATGCGTTTGCTCGTCAGTGTTACCCAGCGAGACAGGGCTTCCTGGTAGCTCAAGCATGGCAACGTGGCTGAGGCGGCCCTTGAAATCTACTGTCTCTTGGCACAATCTCAGATCAGCATGCGCTTCGATCGCTGTTGACGCGTGCAAAGCCGGACCTTATGCCCCTAGCATAGCATGCACATCATGCAGTGCATGACATGCATCACTACACGCGAAATCTTGTTTTCAGCACTCAACCGCTGCTGCGTGTGCAGCGTCTACATACAATTCCTGACCTCTCCCCTGCCCGACGTCAAAACCGCCGACATGCCGCGCAGAGGCGCTGGCTGGTGCTTGAGCGCATGCAGCAATTCAACCGAGGTGCAGAAATTCAAGCACCTCTGGGGCTGTTGCATGATTTTTCAGACACAACGAGCTCGCGGGGCACTGGCTTGTCGCTAACTAAATTTTTTGCGCTCTGGTATCAGACAGCCCATACCTGCTACCTGGCATGCCGGCTGCTCATTTGCACCTGCTTTGACATGGTGGCTGACGTTGCAGCTTGCACCTTTCAAGCTGCAATTGGATTGAGTGGCATCTGCTCAAATGGCGCACGGCTGGCATCCTGCGCAATTGTAAGTTTGACAATGAATGGCACTGTGCTGCTGCATCTCACCTGTGTGCTATGCACACTAAACAGTTGCCAATGAGAATAGCTTACACAGCAGAATTCAGCGCCATGGGCAGTTTTTTGCTGCATGTACACGATTCACATTTCAAAATGAATGTGATCCAGATGCTCAGAGTTTCGAGGCAGTGCTGTACGATAGGACATGTGTCCGTTGTCAAGCTGACAGCAACACATCATTCAGCAAACCTGCCGCAACAATCGTGTGAACTTTGAGCTACACTAATACAGAACTATAGCACAGAACAATTTTATAAACATGATGCGAGGTGCAAGCTTTGCATACCAGAGCCTTCATCGCCATACTGACCGTTGGAACTGTTGGCAATGCTCATAGCATCGCTGCTGCCAAAGCAGAGTCCTGCTTATGATTGGGCAGCTGAATTTATGACGTGTTGCTTTGAGATCAATGCCTTTCTGATTGGCAGAACTGTTCAAAGTGATTATGGCACTAGTACTGCTGCTGCACAAGCAGAATGCTGCTTGTGATCTGGTAGCTGATTTCAAAACGTGTTTATGTAAGTTCAATGCTCTGTGCGATGACAATGGCTTGCACTGAATGGTGCGTAGTGCAAAAGAAGTTGTGCTATTCTGCATTTCCTTACACAGCGCTGTAAATACAGCATGGTTCTGATCGACCAATTGCTCATGTGTGGTCATACAGCGGCTTCTTGAGTAGGGAAATAGCAGCAAGCATTGCAGTTGACACAGAAGATGTCAGCAGCGCCTGCGTGCCAGAGCCTCAAGTGTGATCAACTGAATGTTCCCGTTTCCATACAGCAACTGCTGAAACATAAACGGAATTAGCAGCAAGCGTGGCGGCTGACACAGAAAGTGTCAGGGCGCCTGCGTGCCAGAGCCCCACAAACAGAAAGCGCATGGTTCTGATCAATCAAATGATCATGTCTTCATACAAGGCCTTCTGAAACAAAGCAAAATAGCTGCAAGCATAACCGTTGACACATGAGATGTCAGCGGCGCCTGCGTGCAAGAGCCCCTAGGGCCACAGCCCCCAGGGCTGTCACAAGGGAATGGCCTTAGAAGTTGAAAGGGCACAATGCAATCAGCGGCGCCTGCGCGCCAAAGCCCCAAGGGCCAAGCTCCCTAGGGTTGCCACAGTAAGGGTGGTCTTGGGGTGCGCCAGGGCCTGATCCTTCACCCACCCAACCACCCCAGCTGCCCTGCAAAGTAATCATGATGATAATCATTACATTTTCTAGTATATATTGCTAGGTGTGTATGGAGCACAACCTCCTGTCATGCCAGGCAGGCTCGTCTTGAGCGTTGCAGAAAATGCTTCTCATGCTCAATTCTTGAAAGTCAGACAAAACAGTGTCATGCATACATCATCCTCATGAGCACAGACACAAGCCACATGCTTTCTAAAAGCTTATAGGCAAAGAGCATGACATGCATGGCATAGATCACTCAGCTGCATCATACAGTGCAGCATGTCAAGCTTGCATGAAGCGCATTGCCTCAGCAAAACCAGATTTGACAAATGTGCATCATGGTAAGTGTTGAACTGTCTGCAGAGGCTGATCACTGCATAGTTGCATGAGAGGCATGGTGACTCACTTGCCAAATACACCTCTGAGACCCTGGCCCCTGCCTCTTCTTCCCTGCTGCTCATCATCCACCTGATCAACATGAGTGACACGTTAAGCGAGGTCACAACTTAGTCGCAAAACAACAACATTGACAATAGTCACAGCAATGCTGGGCATGAAAAAGACGCTGCAATCAGGCAATGTACAATTGCGTAGCATGTGTGCTGAACTTGGACAAACATGGCTGACAGTAATGCAGTCACAATGGTAACTAGCACCCACATGCTCAGAGTCAGCAGGCTCAGACTCAGACTCAGGCTGAGGGCAGGCATGTGGGAGCCCTTCTGCCCTGCCCCTCTCATCTTGGTGGGCACCTGCCCTAAGTCCCTCGGCCTGCTGCCCCTCCAGCTCCCTCCTTGCCTCTTCATCACAGCAGGGGCTGCCTGCTTGGGCTGCAGCCCTGGCACCCAGGGACAGGGCTGAGTCATGGCGGCTGACTAGCCCTGCCCTGGCATCCACCTCCACCACCATCCTCTGCTTAGCGCCCCTGCCAGTACCACAGTAGCCTTTTGGGAAACGACATTCTTTAGAGGAATGCTCACTGCAAAGACATGCCTGTTTGTGTAATAATGCAATCAGAGACTGGTCAACTGTGTTTTGACTGCAGTGGTTCTTCTGGGTTGAAAATGTCCCACAGAAGGACCATTTGTCAGCAACAAATGCAGCAACTACATCAAGAGTGTACTGTACAAGCGTTTGGCGCACCTATTGTGTTTGCAAGTTTGACTGCTGCAGGAAGCATGTGTTGTCCTGCTAGCCATCTCCTGCTGGCCACTGCTGCTGCTGCGCTCAGCAGGTGTGCTGTCCACCCGCCCATGACAACTGCTGGTGCTAGCACTAGAGCTAGGTGATGCCTGGTCACAGCAATCCTGGTCGTTGCTGCTGCTTTGCTGAGCCGGTCTGTTGCCGACTGGCCCATGACAGCTGCTGCTGCTAGCACTAGAAGTGTCTGCTGACTGGGCTTGAGCAGCGTCAGCAGTGAAGAAGGGCAGGCAAAGCGCCTCTTGTGCAGAAGGGCGCTGTGATGGTAATGGATGCAGCAAGGACAGCACCAGCTGGGCCGCCTCAGACCCCAACCCCTCCACCAGCAACCCCTCCAAGGACCCCTGCTGCATGCTATAGCATCTCAGCACAATGCATCAGTGAATCACTATACTCTCAATGACTGCCATTCTGCTATGCTTGCATGTTGCGTCAGGCTCAACACATTGCGCATTTCACAACTGCACTGCATCTCAGCATTCCATCATCTCAAATGCTTGTATGTTGCGTATTGTACAGTGTGCACTGAGTAATGTAAGTGTTGATGCACTGCAGTGCATGCATACAGGCCAAAGAAGCACTGGTAGTGCCTGACTGACCACTTGGCTGCAATGAATCGTGACTCACGACTTGCATATTTCAGAAAGCAGATCTTACACCCATAAAAAGTACTGTCAGCAAACGCTGTATATGTGTAGCTTCCAACTTTGAATCAAACTCCAAGAATGACATGGGCAGAGTATCCACAAGATGAGGTGCCCAGGGTCTGGTATGCAGGAAGGGGACAGGGGGCCAGAACAGCGGGGGAGAGCGTGGGAGAGGGGAAGGGGGGGGGGGCTTTATGGGACAGGGGGTAAAGAGGAGGGTAGGGGGATAAGAGGGGGAGAGCGGGGGCAAGGGGGATTGTTGTGGGCTCACCCGGTCAGGGCTGATGGCCTGCTGCACGAAGCTTGTGGTGAAGTCATTGCACTGTTGCTCGTCCATGTTGACATCCAGCAGCGCCTCATTCCCAGGAAATGGCAACTCCCCTACAGGGACATTTGCACACGTGTTGTTAAATGTATCATAGCGCACGCACTCATTCTGACGACGGGTGAAGTTGGTACACCAGCCAAGACCGACAGACCAGATGTGTCCACAGGAATTACAGGCCTCTTGTTGTCTAGGAAGCTTGTTCTACCAGAAATGAACTTATAACTGAACTCAAAATGTGGTTGGGGCAGACCTGTGGTAAGCTGAGTCAGCACAATCAGTATTATGGGGCAGACCAGATGTCTCCAGAGCAGGCGCATTCATCCAAAAGGGAGTCATTTTCAAGTGAAAATGGCTTGTTCTGTCCAAAAAAGCATCAGGAAGTGATTCCAGACGGAAAAATTGACCTGTAGCAAGCTGAGCCAACAGAATGCCGGCAGACCAGATGTCCCCAGAGGGTTTGCAGGCCTCTAGGGGGGTCATCCCCAGCTGCATTGTGCGCTGCAGCTGGTAGGGACACGCATGCCGCTGGCTCATTGCATCCGGGCTCCAGTCACCTGCCATCACCAACCAAGATGTCATGCGTTCAATGCACGAGACTGAGAAGTGGGAGGTAGAAGTCAAACTTGACCAGATGCAAAAGCTCATATCAGGGGTTTGGACAAGGTTTAAGCTGCAGAAGTTCAGACCGCGGGGTGTCTTGCAAGTGCTCTGATGCAGGCCACAGACTGTTGCAGGAATGCCGCAGTCTGGCAGTGCAAGTGATGCACATAGGCACAGACAGACGACGGTAGGCTTTCTGTTCAGCACATTACTTGAGAGACTGGTTGCCTATGGCCCAATGCATCACTATATCAGATGTACAGATCACTGACACAAAGAGCGCAACAGTACTCCTGTTGGCATGTGAGCCAGAGTCAGACTGCAAACCCTCAGATCACAGATCATGTGCTTTGTGACAGACGGCAGCAGGGCAGCATTGCGACAGGGGGTGAGGGGGACGGGGGGAGGGGAAGGTTGGTCAACCTGGGGTCAGCTCCAGCAGTTGCAGGTGGGTGGGGTGAAGCAGGAGGCGGTCGGGGTAGAGGGACCCCAGGTAATGCTTCTTCTGGTGCAGGACATCTAGCAGCTGCACATCACATCACTAGGCTCAGATTGTAAAAGCTACACACTTTTGGCTCATCAACATGTGATGTCAGAATGCTTGCAGAGCTAGTGCATGATCTCAGGCATGGCCATCAAGAAAGCTTGTGCTTTGCTGAATGTCAAGCTATGCAGCAGCCTACTGACTCTTGCAGTAGCTGATATGGCAGGCAGTCAGTAAGGCCAACTGCCAAGCAACCAACCAACTTGGTTTGCACATAAGCAGTCACTCTTATCCTAGGCATAATGGTGACACACATGCACCGACTAAAGCATGATGATGCAGCCAGTCACTAAGGCTTGTTGACAACACATGCACTGACTGAAGCCTGATGACAAAGGCAGTGACTCAGGCTTGAGCCTGGTGACACATGCAATGAGTAAGGCAGGCTCTGACCTGGAGCAGGCTGGAGGCACCTGCCCTGAAGTCCAGCTTTGGCACAGCCGCCCCAGCCTTCTTCTTCTCTGCCCATTCCTCAACTGTCAGCAGGTCTGGTCCACATACCCTGCATTGAACACACCTTCTGCCATTAGTTGGCCATTCCAAACCTAAAACTCAACTCTCGACATGCACCCCTGATGTAATGCACCCCTGATGGAGGGCACCCCTAATGGAATGCTGCCCTCAATCTGCCACCAAATTCCTACATCACTAGGCTCAGTATGTCCAACAAATGGAATGCTGCCCTCAGTGCGCTGTGCATCCCTGAAACTTTACGCTCAGCATCCATTCACCTCCCCTTGGAGTGCTGCCATCAGTGCGCCATTGCAGTCCTGGAATCCTGCCCCTGGTATGCACTCCAGCACTGAATATTTACCCTCAGTATGCACTACATCCCTCAGTAACAGCCTTGAATGTACCTTGTATCTTTACAAACAGCAGCTCTCGCTCAGGTGGTGACAACAAAGGCAACCATGTCAGTGGTACAAGCTCAGCTGCCTTGACAAAATCAGACATGCTGTGTCAACATGCAGGCAGGCACTTGAAGTCAATCATGTTTTCCTGAGCCTGGCGAGATAGGACTTGCGCCGTAAACACCCAGCATGTGTATAACCAATAATGTGTCGTCATTCACGTGTCATGAGCAATGTGTAATAAATTCATATGATTATTTCTGCTTGAGACCTGAAGGCTGCATGTCAGACAAGTAGCACTGCAGCAAACCTTGCTTGCAAAGCAAAGGAGATGACGATGTGCAGCTCAGATGGGGCATGTGTGTAGCGCATGAACAGCTGAGTGAGTAACAGAATGTGATTTCAGGGGTCTAATTTGTCATTTGCCTGGCATGCATGACGGCAGTGCAGACCTGTAGTGAGTGAAGTGCTGGTCATCAACGAAGGCGAAGCGCACATCTGGCACAGCAGGGCAGGCTTGAAAGGCCCTGAAGGCTTCCACACTTTGATTGATGCCCTCCACCTGCAGCATGACCCAGCACTGTTTGGATGTTATTTGTTGTAGATACATTCAGAATAGGGAAGAAGCAGTGTTGAAAGGTGGCATGGCAGGGCAGGCTTGGAAGACCTGAAGGGCGTCCACACTGCGGTTGCTGCCCTCCACCTACAACATGACCCAGCGCTGCTTCAAGCCCAATTCGCATGCATTCACTGGAATAGACACAAAGAGCACAGTGCAACTTTGGTACGGCAGGACATGCTTGAAAGGCATAAAGGCTCCCACACTGTGGTGAAGGCCCTCCACCTGCAGCATGATCCAGCTGATTCAATGTTTCCTGTGATGCATTCATTCAAAACGGGAGGAAAAACACAGTGCAAGTTTGGCATGGCAGGGCAGGCTTGAAAGGCCCTGAGGGCCTTTACACTGCTGTTGATTCCCTCCATTTGCACAGTATATCACGCAATGTTCCAGTCTTTTGCCTTGAGCCTCAAGACGTGCTCAACAACTTGCTCAGTCAAATGTAGCCAAGGTGGTATATTCACTTGGGTCTGCATATGTCAGATCTGTGGTGTAGGCAAGCTCAAGACCTAGCTGCTGGATCTCGCTGTTGCTGTATCAAAAGGAACTTGTTTGAAGAATTGTAAGCAACAAGCATGCATGCAATTTCTAGCTAGATGCCTACCAAGCAGCAATCGCACTGCCTTTCCAATGCTGTTATTGTGCACAGATCGCCAATCTACAGGATGCATTGACAATATTCTTGCTTCTTCTTCATGGCATGTGATGCCAGTCAGGCAGTCAAAGCAGTTTTGCATAGGTCAAGTCAGCGCATCCAATCACACAGTGCCAGCAACTGCTCAAGCTGCTACAAATGATGAGGGCAGGGCGCAACATAACTAGAATGCTGCCAAGACATAATGGCACCTCAAAGCAAGGCTGCATCACAGCAGTGAGATGCTTGTGAAGCACAAAGGCACAGAGCACGACCCAGCACCTGCTTGTTGAACATTGTTGCCTCATCTTCCTCTTCTTCAGAGTCCTCATCCTCCTCTTCAGCCTCATCACAGGACTCCTGCTCCTTCTCCTCTTCTTCTTCAGTGTCATCACAGGACTGTGTGTCCTCCCGTTCCTCTTCTTTGGCCTTAACATGGGCATCACTTTCCTCCTCCTCATGTGCATTGAAGTCTGTCTCCTCCTTTTGCTGATCAGCTTCCTCTGGCCATCCCTCTTCTTCCTGTAAGTCATGCTTCATGCATGATGAATGCTGACATCACCAAGGCAAACATTTTGGGATGACAATTTTGCTGCAGCCGTCCACACTGCCAATGAAACATGCAATCAAACTCTGTAGGCAAAACAGCAATGCTAACTAAATTGCAAATATCAGAGAACTGGTGATGAGAAAGGTGTTGATGTGCAGTGATGACAAGGCTGCAAAATTCAAAGCAGCACTTGCGTCAAGATGCAGCAAGAGCAAAGCTGCAGCAGATGTGGTCATATTCTGTAAGGAAAGGCAAGGTGACAGCCACCTTGACATGCATGGAAGATTGAGGCCAGCACTCACATCATCAGCCATTTCCGACCGTTCTTCTTCTTCTTCTTCACACGCACAGTCTACTCCCTTATGACCTTCTTCTTCCTCAGCAGATTCCAGCGTGCCATATTCTTCTTCAGCAGGCTCTGGTGCCTCATTTTCCTCTTCAGCAGGGGCCTGGATGTGGGCATGTTTAATTAGGGTTTCCTGCCACCCGTGCTCAGGGTGCTGCCACCACGCCCTGAAGAAGAGAAACGGCCTGTCAGGATGCCAGTGCAAAATTTGTGCAGTGCAGACACCTACTGTCAAACATGCCCGGAAGAAGAAGAGCAATGGATGACGGTGATGGCAACAGGCTCAGTAGCTGGGTCTGAAACCAGTAAGGGGACTTTTGGGATTGGCTGAAGGCTGGCAGCCATGTAAACATGATACAGTCATTCGTTTGCAAGCATAGTCCCACAGTTGCAAGAACAGTCACCTGTATGTTGCTCCACACACCAGCTGAGGCATACAGTTGCTTGCAGTTGAGGTGGCAGGAACAAGCAGGGTCACTTGTAAACTGTTCCACTGGCGGTGACGGTAACAGGCTCAGCAGTTGGGGCCCAATTCAGGAAGGGGGTTGCTTGAATGAGCTGAAGGTTAGCAGCAATGTAAGCGTCATACAGGCAGATACATGCAAGCAGGGTCACCTTGACATTGTTCTTCTGGTGGTGATGGTCACAGGCTCAGCAGCTGGGGCTCAAACCAGTACGGGAATGTAAGGCACTGCAGGCTGACAGCCATGCAAGCACCATACAGGCAAACACTTACAAGCACAATCGCCTGTAGACTGTTTAGCTGGCGATGATGGTAGCCGCCTCAGCAGCCAGGTCCTGGACCAGGAAGAGGCTTCCTTGGATGGGCTGAAGGCTGGCAGCCATGTCAGCATGATACAGTCAATCTTTGCAAGCACAGTCACCTGTAAACTGTTCCACTGGCAGTGATGGTAACAGGCTCAGCAGCCGGGTCCCAAACCAGGAAGGGGATTCCTTGGATGGGCTGAAGGCTGGTAGCCGTGTCAGCGTCCACTCCTGGAATGCGTGACACGGCTTCAAGCAGCTCATCCTGGCGTGGCATCACCACAGGGGCCAGGGGGGATGTAGGGGGTTCCACTTGGGGGTTGGGGCTGGGCAGGAGCTGGGCCTGCTGCAGGTATGGGTGACTGGCTAGGGCATCAAACCCTGGCCGGGCTAAAGGGTCCAGCACCAGTAGGCTTTGCAGGAAGGTCACCAAGGGCGCATCATTGGCAGTCGCCTGGCGTAATCTCTCCCACACTTCTTCCTCAATGCCATGTACCTGCATTAGTCACCACCTTCTGACACTGGATTTCAAAACCTGCTCATGCAAAAGTCAATTTTTCTGCTTGAAGGCCCTGCTACATCACAACGCATTGGTGACTACTACCCTCCTGGCCACTGCGGCATAAACGCATAACGCCCAAAACACAACAAGACTTGCAACAAGGCAAGTGACTGTCAAAAAAAGCATGGCTGCAAAAGGCACAAATCAGATGTCTTCAATGTGCCATTTGCAGCCATGGAATCTGATTTGTTGGTGGTGAGCTGATAATGATAGTGAGACCATCACCGCATGCCTTCAGACAGCACCTTTGCAGCTCCAGCCAATTGCCATCATGCCACTGAGACATGACACACGTCTCCCAATATCACATTCATAACGTTCATCACAAATTTGCAATACAAGACACTGCTGATTCAGGACTGCATTGAAGATCCCAAAATTGTATCCTTGATGCAAGACATCCTCACTGATGATTGCCACTGCAGTCCATTGTGCGCTAGGCAGCTTGTTGATGCTTGTTGCCAGAGGTTGTCAATACAGGAGCAGCAGACATGGTAGCACTACCTTCCAGTGTTGGTGGCGTTGCAGGAGGAAGTGCATGCGCTGGTTTTGATCTGCAGGGGGTCCCCCCACCAGCATGGCCCGGGGCCCCTCTGTTACCATACAATCCCCTGCAACACAGCTCAACTGACCAAAAATTGTGGACTCTTAGCACGGTGGGATCAGGAGACTACCCAACAGAAACAACAGTGAATCTGCCCCCTGTTTCAGGCGCCTCTAACCCCATATGCTGCTCTGCAGCCAAGCCCAACTGACCAAAGCAAACCAACCTATTCGCAGCTGCTATTGTATTGGCACTGATCCCTCCTTGCGTTGTGTGTTGTCATTAACTTGGCACAAACAATACCCACCAGACAGCTCCTTTGACCACGTACACAGCTATAGCCAAAGCAGCACGCAAAACCTATTGATCACTTCATTCATGAATACTGATGTTTTGCAGATTGTCAAACAGAGCCACTGCACGGAGCAAGGGAGAACGGTAGCAGCGCAGTAAAAGTAAACGCCCACATGAACCACCACATCGATCATGTTGTCGTCCAGCTCATGAACATTGTCACACCCTCAATTTGGTGGTGATACATACAGCCAATGCAAGGGACAAGGTTAACCTGTGGCAGTGCGATAGGGGTGGCGCCCACACTCCAAAAATCGGCTGCCGTCACATCAAGCAGCATGGAAACTCATGGGCACTCACAAGTTGGTGACAAGAGACAAAATTCACTGCAAGGGGCAAGGGAGACCTGTAGCAGCGTAGTAAAGGGTTGCCCCCACACTCCACACATCAGCCGCCGCTACATCCATCATGTTGCCATCCAGCTCATGGGCATCTTCGCACTCCCCCCACAGCTGGTTGGCCACCAACTGCTCAAGCGGAGAGAAATCAGGGGTGCCACTCGTCCCAATCTCATTGATGCACACCTTCGGACCTGCACAACCAACGCACTGGATCGATACAGACTGTGCAGCTGCAAAGCTGTTACTACAGACACCTGATGAGCACACAAGGCAACACGGACGTGAAATATATCTCATGGTATGCAGACAGGTGCAAACAGCGACCCTTGCTGAAACAAGGCACAGGCACAGGCAGAACCAGACACAGGGGCCAGGGCACAGCCAGAGGCAGTGCATTCAGCACACAGAGCAACTTGCACAACATGACTCATGACAGCACCTGATGACATGCATTGCTGGCGCCAAAGTCGCACAGGGTGTATCAATGTCGGATGAGAGGCATGTCATTCAGCACAGAAAGCAACTTGCACAACACGATGCATGACAGCACCTGCTGGCATGAATACGCTGGCACCAAAGTCACACAGGGTGATGTCGATGTGGGAGCTGAGGCTGCCCCTAGTGCACAGCACATTGTCGGGTTTGGCGTCCAGCCAGGCTAGGCCCCGTCCATGCACCCCTGCCACCGCCTGCGCTTGTCAGAACAATGCAAATTGGATTACTTATGTTGTTCTGAAAACGTTTTGGTGTCTTGTAGGAAGCGAAAAACACGATCAGCTAGGCCAGGCCACGCCCATGCACCCCTACCACAGCCTGCATCCCATGTTACCTGTCACCACAATATGCGCTGTTCTGAAAGAAATTTGTGATTACTTGAGAAAATTTAACCAGGCAAGGTGCACCTCTGCCCCTGCCTGCACCCTGATGCTGTTTGTCACAACAATGTGTTTTGTTCTGAGAAGGATTTGTGATTTTGATAGAAGACAAAAACACAATAAGCCCTACCACGCACCCCTACCACCGACTGCACTCCATGTGACTTGTCACAGCAATCTGCGTTGTTCTAAAAGTGGTTTGTGGTGATTTGACAAGGACAACAAACAGCAAGCCAGGCCAGGCCGCGCCCATGCACTCCTGCCACAGCCTAAGCCTAGATTCTCATGCAATTTACCACAACAAGTTGCATTATTGTGAAAGAAGTTTGTGATTTACTGAGACGGTCAGAAAACGACAAGCCAGGCCAGGTCTTGCCCTTGCACTCCTGCAACCGCCTGCACCCACATGCTACTTGTAACAACAATCTGTACTAATCTGAAAGTAAGGGGAAGAAACGAGCCAAAAGAGACCGCGGCCATGCACCCTCATGCTACTTGTCACAAATTTCTGCATGCGCTAGTGTCCTTGCACAGTCTGCATTTGTTGCTGGCCCACCATTGCGGTTTTGGCAGACCATCTTGGAATTTATGGGTGCCATCTCTTTGCGGGTGCTACGCATGTCTTTACTAATCCAGTTTCAGCAAATGTGCTTGTGCTTGGAGCATGTCTCATGTCACAGGATGCTGCATGATGAAGGCAGCTGCACTCAGGCTCAAACAGCTTCAAGCAAGAGATGCACATGCCTGCTGCAAGTTGAGTGCTGGCATTTGCAATGCATGCAGCCTGGTATTGACCTAAAGCAGTCCATGGGTATGTGCACCTTGCACAGTTGACTCGCCAAAAACCTCAACCAGGCAGGGTCATATGCAGTAGCAGCTTTGCACCGCTCATGTATGACCTTAGACAAGCTGCCACCATTCACAAGCCTGCAAGTGGCATCAGCACGATTGGCACCCGCCTGTTCTGTAGCCCCCGGCAGAGTCACAAGCATGCCAACTGTGCTTTTGTCACAGGGAAACCCTTGCTACTTTAGTTTCCAGGGCAGGCCAGAACAATAAACACGGCTTTGGAGAGTGCAGTCGGAAAGTACGAGGCACTGTATTGCCATGTCTTGAACTCGACAATGACGCACACAGCCGCAGCAAAAGCTAGCAGCCTTGATGAGCTCACGCAGAGACGCGGGAAAGGCAGCATGACCGACAGCGTTCACTGAAGCCAGTGCTTGCCTTGTGACTAAGTACGCTTGGTTGTCGGGGTCCAGTAGAGCGTCCCCCGCTTGCAAGACACTAGGCAAGCCACGAAGGTAGCTCATCTTCTCGGCCTCTTCCACCAGTGATTCGGCATCCTCAAGAATGTCATGCAAGGACGTCCGGCTGGAGAACTTGACAGCATCCTCTCATCGACCATTTCCCAGCAGCTGCATAAGAACATGCTTCTTGAGCACTCACTTATTTGCAATGCGTGCAGCATGACGCAAGGGTCTACTTACTTGGCGACACGGCCTGTCGCGCCCAAGCCGAGCGGAGCTTGCAGCGGTCTCCAAAAGTACTCCTGCCCGAAAGGCGCAGACTGCAGCACGAAGCCATCCTCATGTTGCTCAAGCCGCATCGTGCGTTCGCAAGCGCTGGCTGATGCGTGTTCTGCGGATTGTGCTGCCGCTCTTGCTCTATGGAACTTCAGCGAGCGCAGGCAAGCTGACAGGATGCAGTCTTTAGTCATATTCAGTCCCCGCAATTTCAAGCAAATTCTATTACGCGGCAAAACTCGTTCTCAGACGAAAAAAGGTTCTTGACAACCACAAGCATAGGGCGCAGCAGCTGCAAGTGGCGACAGCAACTCCGGCAGCAGGCCAGCTGATCTAGATCCGACACACCTGAGGCTTCTCGTGTGTTCAGCTGTTCCTGCTGGCTGGCCGGCGGAGGTCTCTGTCCTCGGTACGTGCAACTTACGACTCGTACGTAGGCATACGAGCAGTTTGAGCTAAGCAGATGTCGTCAGTCTTGTCTGTTATATGTGGAATTCTGCTCCGCTGCAACATCTGACCCAGCGTCGAGTGTGCGTGCTTCGAATGCAGTCGCCATGGGCAAGGCTCAGGTCCCCCTGACCGAGAAGCAGAAAATCCTCAGAAGTAAGGGGGAGCTCCCGAAGCGTAAGGCGGAAATTTGTTTGCGGTGCTCGAGTCGACGGTAAGCTACCGTTCAGTGCTGTTGGCCACGTGTTCTTTCAAGTGTCGTGCTCCCCTGCCTTCACCCTGAACTTGCGACTTGCGTTGCTGCAGTCAGAGCAGGCTATCAGTCAGGAGCAGCGTATGGTGAATGTCTTTGCTGACGACGTGTCGTGCTTGCAAGATACAGTAGACGGCGACCTGCTGATTTGCTGTAGCTTGCCAATGCATCGCTGCTGTCTCTGGCTGCAGGTAAGCGCACATCAGGAGGTTATAGCCTCCCAGCGTTTCATGGCGAGCCACCGCCAGCTCTACAGCGCCGTTCCTGACCAGAAGAAGGTAAGTTTAGCTGTCTTGCAGACAGCTTCATTGCCCGAGCTGTGCCTTGCGTCCATTAAGCACTCGGACACACTGCAACGCTGCACCTTTATATTGCAGGGCGTACAGATAGCTGGTGGAATGAGGCCGCTTTTTTCTGTCAAAGACAACAAGACAGTATCAAGACTCAAAATAGTAAGTCTGTAGAACAATCCTGCCATCCAAACGGCATATTTGCATATCTGCTGTCTTGCAGTGTTTCTTCTTGCGTTTCTTCCTCTATGCTTTGAAGGCCTGCATTGTGAATAGAGTGCCAGTCCTATGCTGACTGTGTCATCATGCTCCTGAACTTCCTACTCGTTTTTGTCTTCTGACCTGGAGCTTAGCCTCTTACCCCAGTGCTTCTGCTGTTTCAGATTGCACATCCCAAGACTGACACTATCCCTGCTATTGTGGTGCCTGTCGCCACTGATGGCTGGGGTGGCTCTCCTGACAGGCCCTTCCGGTAAGCTATGCTCTATTTTCAGACACTGCGATGAATGTAGGTGCCAGCTTGCCTTAGCAAAATGGTGAATGTGCTACTTACGCTTGGCTGCCTTCGTCTCCTGCAGACTTGCCTCACATCACCACATGAGGTATGCTCTATGCTCTGAGCAAAATTGTGTCACATGCAGGTTATAGGAGATGTCTTCGTTTCTACAGTTCTGCTTCTCACCAGAGACCTGAGGACAAGATTCGCAGCCCTCCATGCTCCAGGCAGTTTATGCATTCAATGTCTTGATTTCTGCTCCCCCATTTGTTTTTGATATTGACCCTAGTGAGTGCATCAGAGCATTGTGTAGAGCTCCTTGGTTTCATTGCTTTCAGCAAACATCTTGAGCCGTCGCCTAAGTGCTCACCACAATCAAGTCAGCTCTGCTGAAACAGCTTGTATATTTGTTTTCAATCCTGATTGCTGAGTTAGATCCCACTGTAACGCACAGTCCACAGGATCTGATTGCTGAGCCTTGTCATGCAGCAGGTCCTGATAGTTTCCTGTAATACATATCTGCCAAATTTCATGAAGCTTGATGTCGAGATGTCTATATTGCGAATTACAGCATGTCCTCAGAGCGCGCATCGATTGGTTGGCGCGTGACACTGTACAAATCAGCAGAATATGGCATACATGGAGATGTACACTGCAAAAGGCCAGCATCGATTGCAAAATGTGTAAGCACATTCAAAGGGGTCCAGATCCAGGATCTGGGAGCTCCTTCAAACATGACTGGACCTCTTGATATGCCAGGGTGCTGTCATAGCGCATCACATATTGCTGCACTAACTATGTGGCTATGTGGTCATCACATTTTCATGAGATCCTTAGGTGCTTGCAGTCAGGCACCAGCCATTCACCATGGGCATCAATTGTAGTGTGTCAGGCATGACTTGAAAGTCAGTTGACAGAAGGGACACATCCTGCACACCATCATGGGGATCCAACAGGGGGTCGTGCAGACAATGTCAGTGTACACCCAGGCAGTGCTGATCTACTGCATGTGACAGCGCAGCTTTGCGAGATGTCAGTGAGGGGAGTGTGCGAGAAACAAGTGTCAAGAAAGTAGCACTATCTGAGACATGTCAACTGGCTGATGTTCAAAAGGATGATGGGCAATCCTGGACACCATAAACCAGTCAGCTGTTGTATGCAAGACCTGCAGGTGGCTCAATGAGCTTACGCAGAACAAGTCATGCTCATGTCATCTGGCCTATTAAACTAGCGTTGCATCGCTTGATTTGCAGTATCCACAGTATAAGAAGCTCACTTTTGTCAATCAATTTGCATAGCGCAAAATGAGTCAGGCGGCCCAACACTGCTCTGCACTTGAGCAATGATGCTGCTTGGGCGTGAGCTGCTCAAGCTTCCACTTCCCAAAAGTGGCTTGGCCTGTGTGTTTTCACAACACAGCAGATCTGCATGAAACTCATCAAAATCATACTTATTTCTGGCGAATCCAGCTGAGATGTCAGTGCATCGACCTTCTTGACAACCTTGTAAGGGCCTGACCACTGTAACAACAGCTTGCTAGCACCATGCGCTGTCAGCCTGGAAGTCTTTGATCATGAAGCCATTGACTGTGTACTGTACGTGTCACCGCTTTGTGGCAGCACACTGAGCCTGCCTTACCTGCAGCATCCCAGGCTCCTTTGGCACATAACACAGCTGCTGGCAGGTCCTGTGCAAACGTCTTAGGAGGTGGACCTCTGTGTTCTACGTCAGTGGGGCTGGAGGCAACAGCTGCTGCCCTGCATTCAGCATGAAAGGGCTGTTTTGTGTTGAGTTTTGCCCAGAGTTAACCGATGGCAAATTCTGCAGCATGCAAGTTCTCAATCCAGTCATCCGGTGTTGCATCAACATAAAGCTACAGCATGTCTCCTGGGGTTCTGTCTGTTTCCTCTGCCTGTCCATCACTTGTGAGGAGAGCATTCTTTGCACTGACATTCTTATGCTGCATGTCATGCAAGTTGAGCACTGTGTGCACATGCTGTCTGCCATCTAGAATGCATTGAATGCAGTGGGCACAGCTTTGACAGGCACCGTGTTGCTAAGCCTGTCAACAGGCACCACAATCTCTTTTGGGAAGCTGAGTGATGAGGTCAACACTGCTGCGTTCCCATCTTCTACCAGAAACTGCAGCAGCCGAAGCAGACCACATGGTTTCAGAACACTATTTGACTTGTGTTCCTGGCAGTGCAGACAGTCTCTGGTGTGTTGTACTACGTCTGGGCATACACCTGGTCAGTCGACAGCCTTCTGGATCTTAGCTACCCCAGGTGACTGCTGTAAGGGCAATTGTGCAACTCATGCAAGCACTGCTTTCTCAAGGCTTGACTGTCTGTAATGATCAGCGCATCACTGCGCCAACCAGAAGCCTTGCTTCTGAGTGCACTTTGCTTGTTCAGCAGGTGACAACTTTTCAAACTAGCCTGCATCATCCCGATAGCCTTTCTAACCTTGCAATTGGTTTTCAGTACTTCCTGGCTGAGCAGCTGCAAGTGGTGGGCTAGGATGCATTTCAGATTCTGTGTCTGAGTCTGCATGTAAGACTGTGCTAGGATCTGCAGTATGGTGTTCAGCTGACAGTTCAATCACTTCAAGTTTGCCTTGTCTGTGATTTCTCCAGCTGCCAGGACGGCGTGCACTCCAACAATCTGCTCCTTGCATCCTTCCTGGGCTGTACTGTCAGTTGCACTCCAAGGCTTGAGGTATGACCACCTCATCTGACGTTGAGACGGTATAGGCCCAGTCTGAAGGTATACAAGAGGGCTGTGGTCTCTTATTGTCATGCACTTTATTCCCTCAAGCTAACAGCGCCATGTCCTCATTACGTTACCACACCATGCAGCTCTTGCTCACCTGCGCTATAGTTGGTTTCTGCAGGAGACAGGTTCTTGCTCCCAGGTGCAACAGGTCTGCCGTTTTGCACCAAAACTGCTCCGATGCCAATGGTTGATGCATTGCAGACAACCTCAAAGGCTGGCTGCAGAGTGAAAGCACAAGCACAGGCAACTTGCTCAAAGCTGTTTTTGACAGCCCTGAAAAGCAGTCTGACAGTCCTCAGCTACATTACACTCTGCAGAGCCTTCTGATCGGTGAATCAGCAGATGAGCGTGCTTATCCCCATACACAGCGAAATGGCGTGGGTGAGTACAGCTTTGCTGGACTGAGAGCTATGACATGGCTCTGTTGTCCTACTTTCTCAGGGCTTTGGCTGTCAGTCCCTGGCCCAGGCAAAGTCAGGAATAATTCCTTAAGGAAAGCATCTTTGTCACATGCTGCTGTCACATGTACTCTCCCATCATACCCAGCATGCGGGTGGCCTCCAGTTGTACTTATGAACGGTAGTATGTTGTTGACAGGTGCCAGCTTTCTTTCCATGCCATTCTCCATTGGCTCATGCTGGTGAGCAGGAGAACTTGTTCCTTGATGCCACAGAACAAGTTGAAGAGACTTTAGCATAAGACAGGAGAGACCAGAGTGGCGCTTGATGGCAGCTATCAGTGCCAAGTTCGCAGCACAGCTGTGCCATATTGTCTGACTGCATGCAGATGCAAATACAGTCCTGAGGCTCTCAAACAGGTGTCACAGTGCTCATGTGGGGACCATCCGCAAGCACATGTAGAGCAACTCATGTGCTTTCAAGGTCAAGAATGCTGCAGCTACAGCACAGATACGTGTCAAGTCTGACTGTACTGATCTTGTCGACCCGCCAGGAGAAAGCTCTGCCGGTAGAATCATGACAGGCACATGCTATGGGCATCTCCCCCATATCTACAGGGCTATCAAGAGCCACAACAGCATCCCACGCTAAGTGTCTTTTTACTCAGCCCATTGCCAGCACTCGCCTCAAGCCTTGAGCAAGGTCCAGGATTCTCACAGCTGAGGCTCGGCTTCAAGTCAGTCATGTTACATGTGCGCCTGATGTGCATGACTGCAAGGCCAGCACGACAGGGAGCCCTCATTGTCTCAGGCAAAAGTACAGCTTGGCTGCTGCTAACACAAGGAAGAGACTGTACTGACAGTGACTTCTGTGTCTCTGTTGCTGGCTGCATATGCAGTAATGCTTGACATTGACGTCAACTCCTGACATTGGCATGCGCTTGACTGTTGACATGCTGAACAGCCAACGGCAGCCAATAAGCTGCAGAGATAGTCAATACTTGCATGCTCCAAGTCAGCAGACTCAAGCCCAAATGCCTGCTTGCAGCAGCTCATTGGCTAGCCCCAGGCAACAGGGCGTCAGCGGGCTGTAGTATGGGCAGTGGCATGACACAGAGCCTTCTCCACTGCATGCCAATGCAGTCAGTTCTCACCTTCACACATTCTGCTGCAACTGAACAGTATGCTTACACATAGCCAGCAGCTTTGTTCGACACAGCACAAAGTTATACAGAACATATAGAATGCTTGTATACTAACAAGTACGGGTTCACACAGAATTGTACAATATATAGACTAGACTAGAGGATGGAAAGTTGTTTTGAGAATGGTTAGCCTGTCTGGTTGACATGGAAGTATTCTCTCAAAGACACGCTTGCCAGAGGGGGAGAACTGTCACACACTGGGCGGTTTATGGAAACAAGCATGCTTAGCGACTCACAGGTCAGAAGGCTCTGCAGTTCTGTCTGATTAAGTTGAGCATTACAGGGTGAGCTTTGAGGCACCTCTCAGTCCATCTTGCATAGCAGCAGACGCTCTTGTGTGATCTACACACGACCATTACAGAACGCTCTCAGCTCTGTTGCGCTTTTTGCTCAGAGTTTGTTGCATTGCGCCCAGTGAATGGCTCTTTTGAAGGCTGTTGCCGCCGTACTGGCCCAGTGTCATGTCTTTTGTGAAGCCTGATGCTGCCAGCCGCAGCAGCAGCAGCAGCAGCAGCAGCAGCATCTGCACATGCCTCCATGATTTTGCCTGTTGAGCAAGCTCTGCTGCAGCTGTCAGCACAGCCAGTGCAGCAGGCAAAGCTTGAAACCTCACCAAACCTGAGTCTGACGGGCAAGGTGACACCCTTCAGCATACAAAGCCCAGCTGTGGCGTGAGATCTTGAAGGCAGGTTGAGTTGTGATATAGTGCTTCATGCACATCATAGGCCTGTAAGGCACCAGCAGGTGAAAGCAGAGACTGTGTTGCAGTTGCACTTTCAAATGCAAACAATCACGCTGCCTTCATGTAGGCACTGCAAGTGATTTGTGCTTTAGTATCAGGCGCTGCAGAGCCATCTGCTGCTCTTAGTGAGGCCACAAGCCAGAGCTGCTCGGGTCAGCAGGAGCTTTCAGACAGCAAGCTAATCATGCAGTGAAACCTAGCAACTGCTTGCACACTGCCTGGCAGAGTGCAGCACATATATGGAGAGGCCAAGCCAGTTTTGGGGAGTGGAAGCTTGAGCAGCTCACGCCCAGGCAGCACCATTGCTCAAGTGCAGAGCAGGGTTGGGCCGTCTGAGTCATTTTGCGCTATGCAAATTGATTGACAGTCAAAAGTGAGTATTCCGTCTTGTGGATACTGCAAATCAAGGGATGCGCTAGTTTAACAGGGCAGCTGACATGAGCATGAGTTGTTTTGTGTAAGCTCATTGAGCCACCTGCAGGTCTTGCATACAACAGCTGAGTGGTTTATGGTGTCCAGTATCCACCATCATTTTTTTTAAACATCAGCCAGTTGACATGCCTCAGATAGTGCTACTTTCTTGACAATTTATTCTCGCACACTCCCATCACTGACAGCTTGCAAAGCTGCGCTGTCACATGCAGTAGATCAGCACTGCCTGCGCATACGCTGAAATTGTCTGCATGACCCCGTGCTGGATCCTCATCCCCATGACAGTGTGCAGGATGTGTCCATTCTGTCAGCTGACTTTACTGAACTGAATTCGTGCCTGACACACTGCAATTGGTGCCCATGGTGAATGGCTGGTGCCTGACTGCAAGCACCTAAGGATTTTGTGGAAATGTGATGACCACATAATCACGTGTTTAGTGCAGCAATGTGTGATGCGCTATGAGAGCACCCTGGCGTATCAGGAGGTCCAGTCATGTTTGGAGGAGCTCCCAGGATCTGGACCCCTTTGAATGTGCTTACACATTTTGCAATCGATGCTGGCCTTCTGCAGTGTACTTCTCCATGTATGCCATATTCTGCTGGTTTGTACAGTGTCACGCGCCAACCAATCGATGCGCGCTCTGAGGACATGCTGCAATTCGCAATATAGACATCTCAACGCCAAGCTTCATGAACTTTGACAGATATGTATTACAAGAAGCTATCAGGACCTGCTGCATGACAAGGCTTAGCAATCAGATATTGCGGACTGTCTTCGATGCAAAGTCACATACAATACAGCGGCATCTAACTGAGAAATCAGGGTTGAAAACAAATACACAAGCTGTTTCAGCAGAGCTGACTTGATTGTGGTGAGCACTTAGGCAATGGCTTTAGATATTGGCTGAAAGCAATCAAACTAAGGAGCTCTACACAATGCTCTGATGTACTCACTGAGGTCAATATCAAAAACGAATGGGGAAGCAGAAATCAAGACGTTGACTGCATAGACTGCCTGGAGCATTAAGGGCTGCGAGGCTTGTCCTCAGGTCTCTTGTGAGAAGCAGAACTGTAAAAACGAAGGCATCTCGTACAGCTCTCATGCCCGACGCTCAGCTTTGCTGTGACTATTGTGCCCTATTGCCAAGCAATGGTGTTTTGACAGTTACCTGACATGTAGAATTTTCTGCACAGGTGCATGAAGAGCAGCAGGGAGGAAGAGGCAGGGGCCGGGGTCTCAGAGGTGCATTTGGCAAGTAAGTCACCAAGCCTCTTATGCAGTGACCAGCCTCTGCAGATCTTCCAAAGCTGACATGTGACACATGTGTCAAATCTGGCTTTGCTCGAGCATTGCGCTTCATGCTAGCTTGACATGCTCAACTGCATGATGCAACCGGTGGTACCAAGTGATGCATGTCATGCAGGTTGTGCTTGTTGCCTCCAAGCTGCAACAAAATCATGTGGCGCGCGTCTGGGCTCATAAGGGGTGATGTATGCAGGGCGGCTGGGGTATTTGGGTGGGTAAAGGATCAGGCCCTGGCACACCCCAAGACCACCCTTGCTGTGGCAACCCTGGGGGGTTTGGCACTTGGGGCTCTGGCGCGCAGGCGCCGCTGATTGTATTGTGCCCTTTCAACTTCTTTCAAGCCAGTCTCTGATGGCAGCAGGGGGGGATTGGCACTTGGGGTTCTTGCACGCAAACGCTGCTGACAAATTCTGTGTCAACGGCCAAGCTTGCTGCTAGTTCTTTTATGTTTTTAAAGCCGTTGCATAAACAGTTGGCCGGTAACATTTGGGGCTCTGGCGCGCAAGCGCCTCTTACACCTTCTGCGTAAACGGTCATGCTTGCTGCTGTTTCTCTTGTATTTTGTAAGCCACTGTATGAACACAGATACAATTGGCTGATCAGAACTGTGCGCTTTCTGTTTTGTAGGGCTGTGACACGCAGGCGCCGCTAACACCTTCTGTGTCAACGGTCAAGCTTGCTGCTATTGTGCCTTGAGTTTCAAACGCCGCTTGTATGAACATATGTTTAGTCAGATACTTGCGCTTTCTGACTTCATCAATGTGGTTTCTCCTTCCGATCAAGCCTTGTCTGCTTCCACTTTGAGTCTTGGGTGCGACATTTGTTGCATCGCCTCTTCTTTTGCATGTCACTTCGTGGCGTAATACGCAGGGCAGTTGGTCCTTGTACTTGACGAATTGCCAGTCTTGGTAGACTTTCACAGAACTCCTTGTGATCTTTGCTGTGCTTGGGTAGAAATGTTGCAGACATTACCTTCTCAGTGTCATCTCCCCAGCGTGTGCAATCAGCAAAATCCTGAGAACAAGCAGCACCAAAAGAGCTTGACATGGTAAGCCAGACAATCAGCAGCTGGATCCAACGCCTGGTCAAGCTCAAAGTCTGGCAAACTCAAAGCGCAGGTCGCCTGCAATTGCGCAGTCTAGTTTGCAGCTGAGCACGTTTCCCGCACCCTGCAGTGCAGGCAAAAGTTTGAACTGTTGATCTGTCCCGCCACAAGTCCTAGCCGGGGAGCAACATGCCAAACCGCACCTTGGGCTTATCCGCACCAACACCGGCATCAACTAGAACTATTCCGGCGCAAAGCTCGTCCAAAGCAGCTTGCGTCTTGCGATCAGCTGGATCATCGCTGTTTAGCAGTGCGGAGTAGCATCGGAGGACAAGCCAGTAGTGAAATCCCGACTTCGCAGCATCTCTCTGACGCCCGGCCCTGCTAGGGATCCTCGATGCTATTTCTCGACGGCAGCGTTTCGGCCTCGACCTGGAAACGCTGCAGTCTCGAACCAGCATCTCGAAACCCTAGCACGACCAGACAACTTTCATGTCCGTGCGAAGCAGGGGTTGAACTGCTTCTTGCAGGGGTGCTGGACACCACTTGTAGCCCAGGCTGTTCTCGTCGTGCATCTCTGCATAAGCCACACAAGCTCTTCGACGTCATCACGTCTGACTCGTCATGCAAAATCTTCCACATGACACCCTGGAGGTCATTTTTGACAGCTTCCCGTCAGACGTGAACGCCAAGACCTGCCTTGCCCTGGCCTTAACGTGCAGACAGTGCAGCAAGGCTTTTGCAAGCAGCAGAAAGCGACAGTGTCTCGAGAAAGCGGCAATGCTGCGATGGAGTTTTGTGGGAAAGGATCAAAAACGTGTCAAACTAGCACCACCCACCACGAGAAAGGGACCTTTGCACGGGTTCAACTACAGTCTATCACAAGACAAAGTTAGCTGGCTTATGGCTCACTGGGATCAAGAATTTATCACAGTCAAAGACATCTGGCAGGCTCAGGCTCCAGCTTTAAGGGAGAACTTGGCCATCCCAGCCAAGCTTGGGCACACTAGCACACTCAGGCTGCGTCTACCAGAATCCTCAATGAATCAGGAAGCAATAGCATTTCTTGATGCCATTATGACTTCTCTGGAGCCATTGGCCAAGTTGAGCTTCCTGGGTTTTCACTGGTACATTGAGCGTAGCAGAAATGGGTTTGGAACAAACGGCACAAGTGTCTTACCTCAGAGCCACCATGTTGCACTGAACAAAATTTTGAAGGAGTCTTGGTGAGTATTGCAATTTGGCAGACAATGCGTGCGGCTTGCAAACAGCTCTCTGCACATGTGTCTGCTTGGTTGAACAGCCAAGCGTTGCCATGCAAATCAGCTCACAATCATCCTGCCACTGAGTGCTTCAAGGACAAGTACACTTCTGACTTGGATAGTTTGATGCCAAACACTTTGCCGTCTTGCTATAACTTATCAGCTGTGGTGATGTTGTTGGATGATTGATTTGCCGAAGCTCGTGCCTCGAAAACGCATCGCGACAGCCTGCACGTGACAGCCAGTTTGTAAATTCACAAACGATGCAAAGAGCATGTCGGCAGCTGGCTTCAGATATTCTGAGCATCGGGACGGCTCAAGCGTACCGCTCGAACCTGCTTGTTGAATTGGCTTTGAATATGTCTGCCTAGTGACATACTGTTATTCAAGGTTGATTTCGAGGCAACAGATCTGTACCACCTAGATCGGACTGCACGCGGAGTATGACCCTGGACTTCGTCGGCAGCACATGCGGCAAGCTTTCGCAGCCCTTTCAGATAACAGCCAGCAGTGTGTCCAGCTGCACTCTCCAGGCGCACCCTTTACAGATGCAGCATCTCGACCTGTTACCCAGCGCGCGGCACCAGTGCTCGCGATTCTGCTGCTTCGAACCTATCACCGAAACAACCTGCCAATGTCAGACGTCCAGACAAAGGCATGTCTGTGGTCAAGAATGCTGCGAGCGTGTGTTTTTGAACGAGCAGTTTGACATATGCAGGTAGGCTTCTCTACCTGCTGTGATTGCTGCAGCCTAAGCAGATCTGCTGACTATCACAAACCTCTGCTTAGACCTGCCTGGGGTCTGCTAGCCATGTCTCAGCAAGCGTTCACCTTGAAATGCCAGTTTCTGCCAACTGTAGTAAGGGGATTGACCTTGTTGCAGGTTCAGCAAGATCCTTTTCCCTATCAGGATCCAGCAAGCTTCAGCAAACAGGAAGCGAGCATTTGATGGCACTCAAAACATGGCAAACACCAAAAGGAAAGCAGCTGCACATCATCAGGCGTCCTGCCCAACTTCAGCGCCAATCGCAAGCATGAAATGCATGTGAACCTATCAAGCTGCAAAGCAAACAGCAAAGCAAAGTCTTCCTGCTGCTAGGCGTCATAAAAGGAGGTCTCTGCAGCAGGCAGCCCAGGAACTTAGTGATACACCAACAATGATAGCTCTGCTGTGCGCACTGATCAACAGCACACCCAGAAGACAATACAGTCTTCTGCTATATGGTCATATGACGAGGGCAAGGATGCAGGTGTATGTGTGAGCACAAGCCCTTAAGCAAAATTATCAACACTTTTGTTTCATGTTTGTTTGTCATTTCATGTCAGCAAGTCTTCCCAGAGCTGACTGCCATGCAATACGCTATGGCAGCAGCTGCAAGGCACTAGATCTACAGAATTTGCATGTGCAGTGCAAGCATGAGTGCACTTGAATTTGAAACTGCCTTTGAGATCTGCCATGAAACAGCAGGCGCTTGCAATTACTTGTGTCTGCCATTGCAAATAGTTCTGTTGTCGCGGCTGATTGTTCAAAAGCATGTTGAGTGCCTGCACAGCATCAAGCATACAACAGCCTGGCAAAAGCTGTTAAGAGTAGGGCACTATGCGCTTGCCGTATGCATACTCGTCTGACGCTGCGGACAGCTTCACGCTGGATGCATCGCTAGACCATCCATATGTTGATGTCACATCAGGCTTGCTTGCAGTCTACGATTATATGACATGTGCCTGTTCACTGCGACTGTGAGTCAGTCAGTGTTGGCCTAAAGTTGCTGAGCAGCAAGTTTATGATGGCAGTTGGGCAAATAATGATATGCTAATGCAATCAGCGCCTGCCGCTTGTTGTTCAGTGTTACTGAGATTGTCTTCGCTGATTAAATCGCAACAATGAGAGTCTGAGGGCTTTACTTTAACTGCTCATAAATTTAGCCCTGACATGACTTGACGATATCAAAACAGGGTGCCACTCCTAAGCAATGACAGGCATAGCTGTCTAGCCTTCCCACTGCACCCAATCAAATCTACCTAGTCAAACTATCTAACTCCGGAAAGCGAATTCAAACACATGTACAATTGGTCAATTGTTATTCAGCAAGCATTGCTGCTAGCATCAGTCAATGTCGAATCACATCACCTGCCATCATAATCAAATACAGCTGTTCTTCTCAGGGCTCTTGTAACAGCCCTCTTTATGTGCAGGTCCCATGCCTTAACAGCCTACCTTTGCAGGTAGTATCTCAGTTGCTGTTGCTTGTGCAGCACAATTGCCGCTCTACAGAAACTGACTACTCAGGGCGCTTTCTACTCAGTGCAGTATCTGGGCAAGACGCTAGATTGACTCAGAAGACAAAAACATTGACTGTCACTTGAACATGCAGCGTGTGTGAAGATGCCTCCGCACTATGAAGCTCGTCAAGTGATTGTGCTGGACGTCTTCAGGAGGAGAGGATTGCTTAGAGAAAAGACATAGGCTTCTTTTCTGACAGACTCAAGATCATGGTATTGGCCAGCTTATGTTGTAGCAGGCATCTGAGGGACTTCAGTCTCGACAGGAGGGTTGCTAGCAAGCTCCTCAACGACAAGTTGCATCGCTGCAATCTGCTCCTCTTCAGTGAGGAATACAGCTACTTGTTGAGGAATGCTGAGGTGTGGTTCTGGCTCTGGTTCACCCTTGACCACTGCTGCTGCTGGCTGCTGCACAGTCACTACCGCTGCTGCTGCTTGAGACAGAATGTACGTCCAGAGTATCTGCATCCATAAGCAAACCTTTGAGCGACAGCAGCGCCTTGCATTTCATGTCATTCATAACGCATGCCAGACGGGTCCAGTAGGCCCAGCTAGGTACATACTGGAGCAAACAGTTGTCACCATCCAACTTGATCCTTTGTTAAACTAAACCAGTTATATTTGAGCATGGAGGGAAGAGAGGTCCTTGCAGAAAGACACATGCATACTACAGCATTGGCTGTGCTGCATGTCTGACTGCAAGAACAGGGGATGAGGGCATCTGGTGTATGCAGTCCAGTAAACACATTTGAGCACATCAACAATCAAAACAGCAAATGGTTCTACCTAAGCCAGACTGTACGTCCAGAATATCTGCATCAGCAGGCAAGTGTTGGACACAATGACCCCTCTGCATGAGCACCCTCGCTGTGATTCTATAGAATTTACAGTCCGTGGTAGGGAGCCAGATGTGACTCATTGGACTTCCTGGCTTGAAAGCACAGGTGAATGTGTCTATCAACCCACACTGAGGACATTCTGATTGTGAGGACGAGGCAATTGAAACTCACTCACTGCATGCTGATTGCAGTGATCCCTTTGGGGAGGACCACCTAACATAAGAAATTGTCCTTGGTGACCAAAGCAGTGAACACAAAGCTAGATATCAGCAAGCAGCAACTTGCAACAGAAGGTATTCACACTACAGCATTGGCTGTTTTTCATCTCTGCTCAAAAGTGTAGTAGTAGTAAAGGGGTGAGGGCATTTCATACAGTGAATGCGTATCGATTGCACTGACTAGAGCAGATCCATGGCAAACAACAAATGAACAGTTGTTGCAGGTGTGCAACTGAAATGGTCCGGGCACCTTCATGTCAGCACAAAGAAAAAGGAGACTCACCGATACAACATTGGTGTAGAGGATGCGCTGTTGCGATGGCACAAACTTGAAGTTGATGGCATGCGCTGCTGGCCAGAGTGTGTATGAAGCTACCAGAGTTGGAACAAACTTCTCCTTCAGCTTTGAGGGCACCTGCTGCATTTCTCCTTGAAGTGCACTGGTGACCATGTAGAACAGGCAAGTCCCGATGGGTGACATTATTACTTGATCCAGCATGATCTTTGACATGATTGCCTTTGCACTGCACAGCAGAGAAGCATTGCAAAGTGTGGTTTTGCACCACAGGGCTCACAATGCTTGCAGAGATAGCAGGGTGTGAGTGATGAGTCAATGGAAACTGGGTGCAAGGCGTTGCTAGCATATCTTGAGGCTTTTTAGAACAAGCAACTCATGGACAGCATCGTGGCTCAACAGTTTGTGACGCAATCGCTAAAACCGTTTTGCTCACCTGGTGGCTGCCTTGGGATACACAACCTGCATTGCAAACATCAGCTTGAGTTGTGTCCAATGCTGCTAACAAGCGACTGACCTGCCATCCAAAATATGCTACCAAAGACAGCTCTGTAAGAAGCAGCAAAGGAATGATTACCTTGTCCAACAGGTTGAACCAATAGTGTCCAATCGGGCCAGCGATGCAGCCTCCATAGAATGCCAAGCGCATAGTCCTCTGTATGTCATACGGCTGCACAATACCGATTTTCCTGGTCGATCGCCTGGAAGCCTGCTGAGCGATGAAGTCTCCCAGACAGAATCCCGCCAAAGAGGTAGCGCTTTTGGTGACCAATGGCTGAGAGATAAGAGCTGCGCAGTACGCTTTCCACAATCCACGTCCAGATGGCATCGCAAAGCCACGACCAGGCCACGGCCTGTCCATCCCGGCTGTGCCGGCAAAAAACCTCATCGCGTCGCCGGGCCCTGACAAGACTCAATGCGGCTTCTCTCACTGCTGCCACGGGATCCAAGTGTCTATCGCAACCTAGGAGCTGCCTTTGTAGACAGTCGCAGGCCAAGCCGTCGCAGGTGCGAGCGCAAGTGGGAATCTGTATGCCTTCAGACGGCGAATTCGCAACGTGATGCGTATCGCGATCACGGGGTCCATTGACCCTCCATAAATTGGGTTGGAGTTCAAGCTATTTGTCAGGCGGTCTTTTAGGTCATGATGGGTTTGCACAATTGGCAGGTTTTGCTCAAATTAACGACTAAGGCCCCGTCCACACGAGTGAATTGCATTTACACCGTCGAGTCAGAATCACTTCACTGAAACCAGTCCTCGACTGAGCATTGAGCATTGTATTGGCCGGGAGTCGCACTTTAGA
>BDIU01000093.1:0-14950 GCA_002118135.1 Trebouxia sp. TZW2008 | reverse complement strand
CGTCTTTATCAACCGCACACAGCAGTGCTTTGCAGTTAAAAGCGGTGCTGATGGAGTCTTGGACTTGGCGCGCTCAACCTTCTGCCGTGTCACGGAGCAAGTGCATGAGCTGGTAGACAAGTATAAGACAGACTATGGCATGGAGGCCTTGAAGGTACAATTCGGCGCATCACCATACTTACTTTGAATGACAATGTTGTGAGTGAATACTCTGTAATACTAGTGTACTGATGATCATCCATTGTGATTTGCTGAACAAAACATGACTCGTTACTCATGACTCTGTGTTCATGCCGCTGCTCTCAGGCTAGACTTGCAGCTTGGTCATCCAAGTATGTACTCTATGTCATGTCAATAGACTTGGTCCACAGCTGCTAGCAAAGCTATGCATGTCTTGCATGTGTCATGATGTGCTGCATGGCAAGGGTTCCATAAGGTGTGTTCACAGATGAAAGCTATGCTGTGTTTGTCTTGCAAACATCCCATACTTCAGGGCAAGGGTCGTATATGGTGTGTCCACAGATCTAACCTATGCTGTCTTTGTCTTGCAGGTGTCATATGCTGCAAGGCGAGGGTTCTACATGGTCTGCCCACAGCCAGGAGCAACAAGCAAAACTGGAGAAACCAATCCTGCTCTACCCAGAGGCTTCATTCAGCTTGAGGCTAAGAACAGGCACAATGTGGACTGTACAAGCCATGAACTGAATGCTCTCAATTCCCGTCTCAAGGACGCCACCAATGACTGCATGGTGCTGACAGAGCAGGTAGCATACCATGTGCTTTGGTGTGGTGTCTCACCACTTTCTCAGATCTTGGTGCTCAGACCTTGAATTCACAAAGATTAGAAATTGTGATGGCAGCAATCATTGGTGCTCGAACTTGACGCCCATCATTTTTAGCATGTTTTGCACAGTCCCATGTCGGTGACTGATCTTGCGTGTTTCACGTGGCGTTGCAGGAAAGGCTATCACAGCAGTAGCAGGGGAACAGCTTTCATACTGGTACTATTGCTGACAAGTTTATGTTTGTGTAGGGTTTGGTTGGCACTCTGGCAGAGGTTGCACAGCATATTGGACATCTTCACAAGCTGATAGACAACATTGCTGTACTGGACATGCTGTGACATCATCCATAATACAAAGCATGTCATGTCAGCAACCATGTTGACTTGCACCGTCTACATGTATGTAGGTCTTGGTTGGCACTTTGGCTGGGATTACGCAACACGTCGGACATCTACACAAGCAAACAAACAATTGCTGTGCTGAACATGCTGTGACATGAATCAGTGTACAAAGCATGTCATGTCAGAAACCAGGTTGATCTACAGCGTACATGGATGTAGGTTTTGGTTGGCACTCTGGCAGGGGTTGCACAGCATATTGGACATCTTCACAAGCTGATAGACAACATTGCGCTGCTGGACATGCTGTGCTCGCTGGCTACAGTGGCAAACAAGAGCTCTGAACCTTACGTAATTCCAGAATGCACTCAGTCAGGTTAGCCCTTTCGAATGCAATCAGGCGACCCTGCTACAAGGCCAGTGAAACAAACCATGTGCTATGCGCTGATGCCCTGCCATGGTGATGGTTGCTGCAAGAGCTAGCGCAGTCAGTGCATGTAGCAGGACTTTCCTGCCAACAGCAAAACATGTGTGCTCTGATTTGTGTTGAAGAGCCGCATTTGCTCTTCCCCGACACCACAATGACAGCCACAAACTCCAGAGCAAATTGCTGCAGGACCTATTGCCATTGTGGAAGGGCGTCACCCCATTATTGAGGCCAGAGATGGTGTAGACTTCCAGTGCAATGATGTGTACATGGCAGAGGCATCCAGCTTTCACATCATTACTGGCCCCAATATGGCTGGCAAGTCTACCTATTTGAGACAGGTACAAGACTCAATCGCTTCAATCCCCACACACTCAAACTGCTTTGTTATCTGCCAAGCATTCAGGATCGCCATTATTCTAGAAAAATGCACCATTCTAGGGCAATCTTGTCTTAGTGGAAGCACACAAATCCAATGGCTGGCAAGGTTGCCCACATTAGACAGGTGCACGTTTCAACCACATAGCTAAAGTTGCCAGTCAGTGCCCCACAAGAATTGAGTGGGCCACTAACTAGCAGTTGTAGCTACATGGCAGTGTCACAGCAGGTACTGCCTTTCACAACTAGTGTGGGGTGTCGACGTAGCTAGTACTGCTTGGTTAATCAAGCTTGTAATCGTACTAAGGTATTGGTACTGTACATGATGAGATTGCAACAATGCTTTATGCCATGCACAAGTAAGGCGAACAAAGTGTCCGCTAGCACCAGCCCTTGCTGGTTGCCTGGCATGTCAAGAACTGCAAGAATATGATGGCAGCAATATCACCAAGAATGGTCCTATTGCAGGTAGCTCTCATAGTCGTCATAGCTCAGATTGGTAGTCTGGTGCCAGCAAAGTATGCTTCATTGCGCCTTGTGGACAAGCTGTTCACCCGCATTGGCACTTCAGACAGCATTGAGACCAACTCAAGCAGCTTCATGGTAGAGATGCAAGAGACAGCATACATTGTGGCCCATGCTACAGAAAGGTGTGCTTCACTGCACCAGTCAGCCTGTAAATTTACATGGGAACACAGCACTGGTGCTTGCAAAGGCTGAATCATGTCCTTCTCAGGCTTTGTGAACTGCAACAAGGGCACCTGTGACGATGCCCACATGTCAAGTTCAAGCAGAGAGCAGATGAAGAAGTCGCGTTAGATCATGATATGTTCACTTGTTCTGCTTGCGGTGTTTTCTTGCATTCTGCATTGCCCAGCTCCACAACAACTAGCTGCACGTATCCATCATAAATGTCCTCAAGGAACACTCGTAAAGCATGACAATGTCTGAGATGGGATGGCCAATCTGCCATGACTTGCTGGCAGAGTGTCACTTGTCCATGCAGTGTGTGATATGTCCATTGGCTCAGCAGGCAAGCAATCATTGTGCCTAGCTGCAGAACATTCACATGTGGCTCAAAATGACGTTTCATCTTCATGTGATTCTACAGGAGTTTGGTCATTGTGGATGAGCTGGGTCGTGCCACATCCACTGCAGATGGCATTGGCATTGCGTGGGCAGTGTCAGAGCACCTCATTGGGCTTGGTAAGCAACTCACAGACAAATAATTCGACATTGCAAAACTTTCCATGTGCAGACATACTGAGCTGTGGGTGTCCATCAGGATGTGTGGACTCTGTGAAGTGCTTGTTTTGTAACGCACTTTGAGCGTGATAAAAGACTCAGATGCACAGAATTGCGGCACCTCCATGTGACAGCTTGCCTTGTTCTCATACGCAGAAGGCTATGGTGCTTGACTTTTGGAATGAGTTCAAAAGCAATCTGAGCTCAGGTACTTGCAATGAATGTAATGTCTTGAGTCTGTTGGTGATTGTTGAGTTTTCTGTGACACTTGTTCCTGTGGCATCAGGAGCATGCACCTTGTTTGCAACCCATTTCAGCCATTTATCAGAGCTGGCGGCGATGTACCCAAACTGCAAGCTGTGGCACTTTGGTGTGAATGCCTCGCCACAATCAGAAAGGCTGGACTATACATGGAAGCTGAAAGCTGGCCAACAGCAGGCTGTGCATTATGGCCTCATATTGGCAAACTCAGTTGGCATACCTGAGGAGGTGACTTTCACTGACTGATTGGTGTTTTGATCGCTGCGGAAAACGCAAAGCGAGGTTAAATACATGGAAGCTGAAGCCAGGCCAACAGCAAGCTGTGCATTATGGCCTCATTTTGGCATACCTGAGGAGGTGAACTCACTTGATTCAACAGCATTGCACTTGAAATGCGAGTATGTGCATTGCCCTGTTCATCGGGCTTCATGCAAAAGCCAGAAGCGGAAGTGTTAGTGTTGCTGTAGCTGTTGCCTGGCATTGATTACGTACGGAATCGTAGTATCATCAATTGTAGCTGTGCCAGCTTTTGGCACAACAAATGTGCCGTGCCAAAACAGTTTGTCTTCAGCTGATACAGAGCAGCAGTCATGCAGTCCAGACCTGCTGATTTTGCCACTGCTACCCTGAGTTGAAAGGCTTCTACCCGTGCAGGTCATCAAGCAAGCAAAGAAGGTAGTGACTAAGTTAGATGCAGCTGAGCACAGTAGCCAGCTTAGTCACCAAGCAGACCCTGACAGGCAGAAGCTAGCTGAGCTGTATTCCCTTGGCCACAAGGTGAGTCTGCACGGATCATGTTCTGGTGCTGCCAAAGTGCCTGGTCATATTGCTTCATTGGCCAAAACCAAAGTTGCATGCACCGATGCAGAGCCTGCTCATGAACATGCTTTGAAACTACAGTGCTGCAGAATGAGCAAGTCTTATGCTCCGTACATGTTGCAGATTTTCGAGCAGAAGCTTGCGTGATGCATTCAGCTGTTGACCAGACACCTGACAGCACCGTATGTACTGCAGGTGCAATGCCTTGCAAGCAGTTGGAACCAGCAAGGAGGCTCTGCAGACTTGATGCAACACCTTCAGGCCTTAAAGGTCAAGGCGCAAGATGCCTTTCCCAAAGGGAGTTAGTCTGTAGCTTAGAATCAGGCGTGGCAAAGCTCAGTCTGCATATGGTATGATGCCGTTGACATTGTCAGCCGCCAACTCGCTGCATCAAGGCAAATACTGTTGTGCTGCAACTTGACGATGGCATGTCTCCTTTGCTGGACTCTCAAATGATCGGAAATTCCTGATGTGCGAGCATCATCTCTACCAAACCATGGTTTGGCCAAACGCAGCATGGACGCTGCAGCTTCAGCGACACCAGCAGCCACAGATGCTAACAATTCTGTAGCAAACTGCTGCTGCCCTATCCATAACGACTGGCTTCAGCATTGATTAATGTCTGCAGACACTCCTTTGCCCAAGATATAAAACGGTTTTACTAAAACCCAAATGCATGAGGCCAGAAAGCTGCGACTACTCATCTTCTCAGCAGCACTTTTGAATCCTCTTCGTTTTAGCTTTGCAATGCCCTCTCACTTGCAAGGGCCTCCCGCACTCGTCCATTGCACTCCAATGACAACAGCCTCCGCAGACGTCACGCGACACTTGCCAAACTTGTGGCAGCACTTCGATGCGGGGCAGGCTGCACAGCAAATCGCCGGCCTGGCAACTGATCTTGGTTGTGCTGTTGACTGCGTTCGCTTCGTACTGCGGGAACTGAGCAAGGTACACATGACTGCCACGACTCCCTTCTGCCCTTTCATTGCAACCACTGTTGACAGCCTTTCCCATCCGCTCCGCTGTTGCAGTGCAACAGACCCGGCAAGCTTCTGCCCTTAGTCGATCTGCTGTACCGCCTTTCCCTGCTGGCAAACCCGTTTCTGGCGCAGGCATTGCAAAGACTTCAGACCGAAGTCATCCAGGTGCTTGATCTCTCCATTGCAAAGTGCTTTCCACTTCGTGTAAGAATCGTGCCCTGTAACAAGCTGTGACTGCTCAGGCTCTGCAGCACTCAGTCCCACAGATCCCTGAGCATCAGCAGAAGCAGCTTGATGCTTTACGCCAGCGCTGGCTTGAGGCCGTTCAAGCCAGGAGAATCTCTGGCCAGTTGTTCCTTCAACAAGTGGCGCAATGGCTGACTCAGATCTCTGGTGCTCAAAGCGTATGCTTGCTGCTACATTGCTGCCAAGCAACAAGCCCCTGCACTTGCCTTGCAACCTGACGGCATCTTGTCACTGGCATGCATGATGGTGTATGCTAGCAATACACACAGACAAGCCTCTGCACTTGCCTAGCAACCTTTCTGGATTCTGTTACTGGCATGCTTGATGCTGTATGCTGACAATACACACAGACAAGCCTCTGCAGGACAGCAACCTGGCTGCATCTTGTGACTATGATGCTGAATGCTGTACACTGGCAAGACACACAGACTGGCCTCTGCAGGACAGCAACCTGCCTGCATCTTGTGACTATGATGCTGAATGCTGTACACTGGCAAGACACACAGACTGGCCTCTGCAGGACGGTAATCTGGATGCAATTTTGTCACTGGCATATCGCTATGGTTTGCTGGCAATGTACGCATCTGCATCTGCCCAGCAACCTTGGTGCACTCTATGACTGGCCTCTTACTGCTGTATGCTGGCGACGTCTGCAACTGCATCTGTTCAGCAACCAGCAATGCAGTTAGTGACCAGAGAGATGTGTGTTGCAGGGCACTCAAGCTTCAGCTGCTCAACAGCAAAGTCAGCAACCCTTGTCAGCGTCTGCAGCAGTGGAGCTCCCTCCTCCACCTCCCAGGTCGAGACCATCACAAGATTTGCAACCAGCTGCAGCACCCAGTATTTCAGGATGGGACCTTCCTGATAAGCCATTTGCAATGTTGCCCAGTGCTCAGCACAAGCAGCGTCAGCAGGGTGAGCCTCTTCAGCTTTCCAGCAGTCAGCAGCATTGGCAGCAGCACCAGCTGCAGCATCAGCAGCAGCAGCAGCAGCACAACCACCACCACCACCAGTCTCAGCAACAACAGCCTGCAAGGGGGCACACAACATTTCAGCATTCTGCTCAGAATAATGGTGCAGATACAAATCTGCTGACACAGCACTTGCAAACGCTGTCCTTGAGACCAGACATACAGGCAGGTGATGTTTCAGTCACAAATTTTGCTGAGGTAGCCTTGTGCAACTAGACTGCATTGCAGCTTATGGTGGCTGCAAAGCATACTGTGACTCCTCAGCTTCTCTGTGTGCAAAGGCTTGCGCAGTGACGCTCACCTGCCAGAAAAATCTTTCTGCCTTCACTGTTGCTTGGTGGCAGCTGTGTGCATGCAAAGCAGAGATCATGTTTGTCTGTGATCAGGCATTACTGTATAGCTCACTGCAAGCTTGTTCAGGCATTGCAAAATGCTGTGAATTTGTATGTGGGCCAGGTGCTTCTCTGAGCATACCGCATCCAGGAGGTCAGCAAGGGGTTGAAGGGCATAGGCAATCAGCGGCAAATGCAAATCAAGCCCAAATTGCTCAGGTGTGTTACAGCTAGACATGGTACACGCATGTGCTGTGCCATGTTGCCCAGACATGCATGCCTTGCTTTGCAACAGGATTCTATGCTTTGGAATCAAGCCATGCATGTCTGGTTGATTGAGCGCCAGGATGTGCTTACTTAAAATGTCTCACTGATGCATTTGCTATCAGGCTTCACCACAGCAAAGCGCCCAGCCTTCGCCACCCTTTATGTCACATCAGCTGTTGAGCACAACTGCACAATGACACACGTTCTCAATATCAACGACATGCAGGCCCCACAATTGTCCCATGTGATGACCATCTTGTGATGTCAATAGGCTGAGCTGTATAAGGACCCAACTGTATGGGTGGCCACCGCATGTCTGTGATGCCCATTGTGTGACGACTACAGGCTGAAGAGCTCAGGGACCCATTTGCATGGGTTGCTAGTGCATCTCTGTGGCAAGTGAGGAAGAGGCTTGGGGAGCTGCGGCAAGTCCGTGCTCAGCTGCATCAGGAAGAGCGGCTGCTGCATGCCCGACGGCAGGAGCTTGACCCAACATCAGGAAGAGCACTGAAGTGAGACTCCTGCCAATGTGTTGGGCCCTCCATGTTATGAAAGTGGCACGTGCCTGCTGTATTGACATCTGCAATGTGCTGTGGCTAAGATTTTTTCGTGTGGAATGTCTAGCATGGCATGGCATAACCAACATGTGGGAAAGCATTGAAGTGAGACATACACCTTTGCTGCAAAGCTTGGTGTAGTTTTAAGAAAGCTTGTCTGCCTGACATGTCAGTGCAGCCTTGCTACACTGCAAAGTACGTGGAGCTGCATGCCCTCCGGCAGGAGCTTGACCCCACATCTGGAAGGGAGCTGCAGTAGAACGGTTACCTTTTATCTTCCCTTGATTGTCAGCCTGAGATTAGATGCACATTTGCTGCTCATTGCGCATTGCTTTCAAGTTGAGCTGCTCCATCTATGCTCCATGCGGTGCAGCTGTCTTGTTGCCTCACATACGGGCTTGCTCAAAGTGACCAGTTTCATGCTCTCAGAAGCCTGCGTGGTGCAAATCACGCATTGCGTGTTGAGTACTGTGGTGATTTGTTGCTGATGTATGCAGAGTGTTCTGCTGGTGTGGGGCAGAACTGACAGAGTGGGTGCTAGGGGACACCTACTGTGGCAGGGCTAGGCCGGGAGAGCCCCGGGGCCATAAGCTGTGTTTGACCTTGATGCAATGCACAGAGTGCAAGTGCAAAAGGAGCATTGTCTTGGATGCGCCAACCGAGGACAGCTGGTGCCCAAAGCAGTGGCAGTGTCCTGGCTGTCGCAAAGAGCTACATGGAGCAACATGTAGCAAAGCTGGCAGTGCCATTGTAGTTGTCCATTGAGTCCGCCGCACATTTTGTTGTCTTGGATGTGCCAATTGAGGAAAGCTGGTGCCTCAAGCAGTGGCAGTGTCCTGGCTGTTGCAAAGAGCTACATGGGGCCACATACAGCAAAGCCGGCAGCGCCATTGTTGTTGTTCACTGAATGTGGCAAACATGTCAGGCTTTGCTTGCAGAGTGGCATGTTGACCCTTGTACAAAAGTGGTTGGGACTAGTTGCATGCACTGACCTTGTCATCACCTTCTGATTTGGACATGCCACTGACCATGCACGGCTTGTGATGCAATGTGAGCATTGTTTTGAACATGTCACCATAATCATGAGTGTGCTCACGAATGCCTCTGCGGTGACCCTTTTGCTAGCTGGCGTGTACCTAGCTATGCCTGATGCCGTTCTTGAGTGGACTCAACACGCAGCAGCTCAACGTATATGCTACCAGGCATGGCGCATGTTGCATGTAACACTGTTCAGGCAATGATAATCATTGTATGCGCATCATGATCAGCAAAGGTTCTTCATGGGTTGTGGGCGTCATGTCAGGCACATCAGCAAAGGTTCTTCAATGGAATGTGGACGTCATGGATGCTGAGATGTATGACGGCAGATGGCCGTTGCCATGCACGTAAGATGCCGTGAGCAAAAGGCCCGCCAAACACATGTGTGCGACACATGATAGCTTGCAAGAGGCTTTGATCTGCTCGTACATGTGGCAAGCTGAATTGCTGCTATTACAAAGCCAATTTGTCACACATGTCGCTTGCATGCTGAGCGAATTCAGCTGCAGCGAGCAGAATTGCCAAATGGCACCGATCTGAACTGCGCTGAAACCCTGGGAACGAGTAATTGCATACGATTTACAAAGATTCAAGGATCAGCTGCTTAACCAGTTTCTAAGGTCCGTCATAAGCTTAGCTAAGGATGCCATTTACAGTTGTGAACGAACGTCCAGACCGACTGGGGAGCACGGACTCAGGCGTATCGAGACTTGCGGAGGTCGACATCTGAGTCTTCAGATCGCCAGGCGCACCGTTGCGGCCGATTGCCACCGCTGTTTGCTAGCGATCTTGTTGCAGGGCATGCTCGCTGTGCTTCGAAGCGTACTCGTTTTGCTGTGCCTGCACGCCTCCTCCAGCCTTGCACGGCATCAACTTGCAGAAGTTCGTGAAGGCTCTGCACAGCATCTAAGTGACGCCGCCGAATCAAAGCTTAGCCTGAGCGACGTCGCAAGAGGGCAAGCACGGACGCATGACCGACGCCTGTTAGCTAATCTTGCACCACAGCTGCAGCAAAATATCAGCTTCAGCAACTATGGAGTTTTCCACTCAGCTTTTGTATTCTTCGCGAACACGGCACTGAACTCCTACACGTTGCAAAGCAACTGCAGCAACATTTCAACTGTTGCATCCTGCGCAAGAACACATCAGCAATGCTGCTTGGATGCCAGCAGTATGCAGGTAAGGTCTTGTGATCACAGGCTTGCTTTCTTCTGCTTTACAGCAGCTGATGGGTCATTTACCAGTTTCAGCCATCCATACCTTGTTGCATTGTTGCACGTCAAATCTGTGGTTTGAGCACAGCGGCATTCTTCAAGAATTGCTGTCTGGGAATGCAATAGTCCTGCTTTTGAACTTGGTGCAAACTTTGTGCAACCCTTGTATAGATTTTGTAAATTTTGCAAGATTTTTTGTTGCAGGACCTCTCTGCCCTCCCTCAGACTCTTTTGGGCATCTGCAACAGCATAGCCTACAACGGCGTCGTGTGTCAAGGCTTCACCTTTGATTCCACAACTAATTTGGCAGTCTTCAAGGGAGGGGCAGCGTTGCAAGCTGTCAACATATCAACAGCTAGTCAACCTTCAGATTCTTCCAGCTTGTGGTGGCTTGATGCTGGTGAGTCAAAGTTGTAATGCTTGTATTCATCAATGCAATGAAAGCAATCATCATCATGCATAGCTTCTCACGCGTTTTGTCTGTTAAGTCACTACAGTCAGACTCTTCAAACTCTGTCAGTCTGTGGTGGCTTGATGCTGGCGAGTCAAAACCCCAAGAGATGTACCCGTTTCATGATGCAATGAACAAAATCACCTTACACCATCTCCCATCCATTTTGATCCGTGAGTTGTTCAACCTCACCAAGTCTTGCTTGAGCTCATACTTGAGCTAGTCACTTCTTGAAGACCAGCCAAGGTATCAAACATTCTTCTCTTGGGACATGCACCAACCAAGATATCAAAGGGGTCAAACATGGGCCTGCAAAGTGGTCAAACATGGGCATCTGTGGGATTTGAACACTTTACACAATCATGCAATTGACTGCATCTTGTCATGTGCTTGCAGCAAACACTGCCAACCAGAGCGTGGACCATCGACCTAGCGTGCTGCAAGCTGCACCTCAGTATGGCAAATACATGTCAGCGATTGCCAACTGCCAAAATGAGGGAACCTATGCCACAGATCCAGTAAGCCTTCTTCTGCATTGTACAGCCACCATCTCAGACGGCTTTGTCTGTTCATCTACGATTCATGATGCCCATGTCATGATGGCCATGTTTTGATGGCCAAAGGGCAATGTTGTTCTGTTTGTCTGCCTGTTCCTTGGCGTTTATTGACAATGGCTATGAGTGCAATGTCATGTAATATGAATGGTGTCCCGTGGGCCCCCTGTTGGGTCTCGGAAAATAGGTCAAATGTAAGTAGTAATTGTGTACTAGTAATATCAAATGTAAGTAGTAATTATATAATTATGTCAAATGTAAATAGTAAATAGAATTAACAGCACTGCCGTGGGCCTCTCCTCTCTGCCTCAGCCCACGACCTTCAAGCCATTCTAGCATCTGACATTGTAACGGGCTCCTTGTAGTCCTTCTCATGACCTATTGTGAGCATGATCACAGAAGTCATAAAGCTGAGAGCTGTTGTGCGTTACATGTCACTGAGTTCTCTTCTGATGCCCAGCCCCGACCTAAGCTCAAATCTCTCACATGCAGGTTACAGGGCGCTACTTAGTGCAAGGGCCACAATACACAGCCCAGAATGTGACGACTAGCAACCCAACCACCTCATACAGCTTCTATTCCTACACAGACCTTGCTCAAGGGGATGGAATGGTGCCACTCAACAGCACCTGCAACATGAACCCAAACAACACACAGTATACAGCTGCGCTGAATGCCTGTGGCAATGCCAACAGCGGTTGCTGCCTGGATGTGTCAAGCTACACGGTAATTCATGCTGTTAGCCTGGTGTCCTCAGCATCAGCAGCATCACCACGATTTGTTGAGTAACACCAGTCCAAACAACACGCAGTACACAGCGGTGCTGAATACTTGTGGCAATGCCAATAGCGGTTGCTGCCTGTACGTGTCAAGCTATACGGTGAGGTTGGTGTTTACAATGTCAATCTAGCTCAGCCACCCGATATTGTGGTCATCATCAGCATCATCTTGACCACCAGCTTGTACATGGTAGCAGTACACAGCTCGGCTGAATGCTTGTGGGATCGCCAACAGCTTTTGCTGCTTGGGCATGTCAAGCTACACGGAGAGGTTGGTGTTCATAACATCAACCCAGCTCAGCCACCCAATGTTGTTGTCATCATCACCATCATCTTGACTACCAGCTTGCACTCGGCAGCACATTATAGCTACGCTGAATGCTTGTGGCAATGCCAGCTGCGGATGCTGCCTGGTCGTGTCAAGCTACACAAAACGTCCTGCTTTCATGTCATCAGCCGAGTCCCAATGCCATCATCACTACCATGATCCTGTTGGTATTGTTGTCACCCCGGTGACATCTTTTACTCAAAACAATCCCTGTCACATCATTGCACCAAAGCTTCGAACCGTCTGTACTTGTGGGCGGCAAGATGTCAAGTTCCTTCAACTCGAAACTCGACCATAGATTCTACCAACCATGTTGCCACGCTTCTTTGCAGCGCCCCAATGGAGCAGTATTTAGTTGAAGTGTGCAGCTTCAGTCTGCTGAATGAATCAGTCTGCCAAGTGTTTGACTACCACACTGTTTCCGAGGTGGCCTGATCAAGTTGATATGTGGTTTTGCTGTGCAGCATTATGGAGCAATGAAAGAGCACCTGTGCTCAAACCAGTTATGATCAACTTGCGATACCATTTTGCAGGGCAGCGTTCCAATGGAGCAGCATTTAGCTGAAGTGTGCAACTCCATTCTGCTGAATGGATCAGTCTGCCAGGCTTTCGACTACAACACTGTTTCCAAGCTGGCTTACTTCAAGGGACAGGCACCTAGCATGCAGATTGACTACACAAGTGCAGCCTGTGTCTTTCCCAATGTGACGCTTTGGGTGCTCAGCTCAGGTGAGGCATGCTGAGATGACCACAAATCACATGCTGAGGTCATGTTGGTCATGTTGCACTGTTTCTCCTTTGTAAGTGCTCAGCCCTGAGACACTGCACTACGTTTAAGCATTCAGACGTGCTGTATACGGTCTAGACCAGCATGCAATACACATAGGCTTTGTGGCCTGACTTGCGGCTTTCTGCCAAATGGTCGCAAGAAACAGGGTAACACATGACTGTCATCCCACTTTCGCATCTGCACAAGCATCTGGTCAAAGCAATGACCCCTTCAACCAATCCTGGCACAATAGGACTTGAGCCGCACTCAGCTTCCACTATGCTGGAATCTCAAAATTTGCTGTTCCTAGGTCATGGTCATGATTGCATTAATGACTGATATTTGCTGCTGCTGCTGCTGCTGCTGCTGCTGCTGCTGCTGTCATTGTCAAGCAATCACGGAAGTCTTCACTAGCCATGCCTGTGTGTGCAGCTGAGCCTGGGTCGGGCTTAGCTGACAGCAGGCCAACAGCTCTGGCAGCTCTGGCGGCTTCACACACACCTGGCGCGCCTTCATCATCTCAAGGTATTCATGTTTCCCATCAGCATGTCAAACGTGCGCGTTTCGCTTCCTTCTTCTTTCTCAGCTACTTAGGTAATACATGAGCCCAGACCTCTGCTGAATTTGAGACCCAAACACTGCTCCGCTCAGCAGAGTGATCAGCTTTGGGTTGATTGTGACAACACCTGCTATCATGCAGCTATCATGCTTCCCTTGTGCTGGTTCTTTAGCGTTTTGCCCCGTGCGTACATCCTTGAAAGCAGTGCTAAGTCTAGCTGCTGAGTACTGCTTTGCATAGAAGAAGGACTAACACCAAGTTCCTTTGTGAGACTACTACTCATTTTCTGTTTGTGCTGAGATGTGACACTTTTGCTATCCTTTGCAGGGAACAACAATAAAACCTCCATTGGTGGGGCTTTGGGAACAGCCCTAGGGGTAGCTGCCCCTTGCATAGGGGTCATTGTTTGGCTAGCGGTAACTTACAGCTACAGACAGGAGAAGCGTCGCTTGATGGCTGCTGTTGTGACCCACTTGACTCCAAACGCAGTCTCTGACAAAGACCCTCTAGGGTTCAAGCCGCCGCCAGCGCTGACTAGGCAGCTGGACCGGGATGACTCAGCGGCTGGGTTTATTATCCCAGCACATCGAGAGCCTGAGCCCTCTCCTGCTATGGTGAAAGTAGTCAAAGAGATGACTCACAGGCAAGCGTTGATGCATGGACATCATATGCCTTCAACAAATGGTGCGCAAGACTGTTCAATGCTCAAAGCTGCTGCTGCTGCTGCTGCTGCTGCTGCTTTTGCTGCTGCTGCTGCTGCTGCTTTTGCTGCTGCTGGAAACGCTGATGAAAGTGGCAAAAGAGATGAATACGAGCATGCTTTGATGCGTGTCTGACACTTTGGTCCCTGCGCTTTGTGCGTTTGCAGTGTACGACGCAAATCAGTGTGTCACATTCTCCGTAATTTTGTCATGCCTACCAGATATACCAGACTGCATATCAAGCACAGGTCTCACTAATGGGATTCCCATAGGTGCATGACAAGGTGGGTTGGCAAGCTTGCCCTGAAGGCCCTTACAGACTCATGTAATACTGTGTATGACACATCGCACACTGAGTATCAAGTTAGTGCCTCATTCTTTGGTGATGGTTTAGTCATAAGGAATTAGATCAAGCATAAGGAATTAGATCAAGTAGATTGTGCTGCCTATAGGTGTTTGAGTATTTGAGGTGCCACCGATGTAAGGGGGGTTTCAAGGACAGGCATGGCAAAGGGCAGGGCACTTGGGACAAACACGCAGTTGATGACTCATTCTGTAGTTAGTGTTTTTCTGATGTAGTGTTTGATGCCCATAGGTGCTTGAGAAGATGGGATGCCATCCTGGCATTGAGGGCGTCTAAAGACAGCCAGGGCAAAGGACAGGGCATCTGGAGGGACAGATACGAGGGCGTCAGGGCCTCTGTGATGCTGCTGGCCCTTCACAATTTGAATCAGGACTTGCAGGCAACTGCTGTCATTCCATATGATGGAAATCCAGGTGAGCACACCTGACCAACTGATGCTACTTCCTGGTTGCATGGTGAGTGAGTGGGTGGGTGAGTGGGTGGGTGGGTGGGTGGGTTTTGAGTGAGTGGGTGAGTGAGTGAGGGAGGGAGGGAGTGAGTGAGTGAGTGAGTGAGTGAGTGAGTGAGTGAGTGAGTGAGTGAGTGAG
>BDIU01000092.1:0-113014 GCA_002118135.1 Trebouxia sp. TZW2008 | reverse complement strand
GGCAGGGGGGGCAGGGGCAGGGGCAGGGGCAGGGGCAGGGGCAGGGGCAGGGGCAGGGGCAGGGGCAGCTGGGAAGTGGTAGATGCCAGCAGATCATTGTGTCAGATGACAACTTGTTTTGCTTGAGCTGTCACATTTCAAAACCCAACCCAAGCCTCGATTCATGCCACAGAAACCCACTTTGCATTCATGCAGCGTACAACAACCACAACTATACGAGTTACAAGTTACATGTGTTCAGTATGCCAGGCAACATCACTTCTGCTGAAATTTGAGAGCCCGACTATTCATGCATGCATGCATCGTGTGTTGTCTGCAGCTGCGGCATTGACATGAAATCTTCTATGTAACATCACGTGTGTCACCCACAGTTGCTATTGTGTCCATTGTCACATTGGTAGATGAGACTATCAATTGCAAAGCAGATGGTGTCTTCAGTAGCGCACCAAAACAAGTTTGACCCAGTCTCACTGCTGAACAAACAAGTCCTGCTCTGCCAATAACTACTTGATCTGGAGACAGAGTGAGTGTGTAGCTTACTAGATGTGCTGCAATGTGACTGTCAAAATCTGCAGTGTGTGCTACACACCACCAATACCTCATACTACCGATACAGTGTCTCTCAATATCAGGACACTCGATATAAGGACATTCCTGATGTTAAGACAGTGCAAACGGGAACCAAGCGCTGCATTCTGACTACAGTGGCACTTCTGAGTAAGGTCAATTTGATGCAAGGACAATTTCATCGGTAATTGATGCAGATGTTACATGGAGAAGTTACTGTACTAAAAGAGCTTGCCAGAGGCAGTAAGCTGATCCTTACCAGGCTTTACTGTAAGGGTGGTTACGTCACAAGGGGGGTTCTCTTCGGCTACCCCTGCCCCAACCCCCAGACCCCCAATCAGGGCACAATCACCGTAAAAGCCCTGGCCATTGACCAGAATTGCTTGCGGAAGCCCAACCCAGTTCCACTGTCCTGTGGCCGGAATTTGTTTCTCTGGGGCAAAGGGCCGATTGAGGCCAAACTGAAGGGCATTGGCCTCACCTGCAAAACCAATCAAGGCTAGGGTCCGTAAGGGCATGACCCATACGCCTAATGATGCCCTGATACATCATGTATAAGGGCCAAATCAGGCCTAATGATGGTGCATTTGCCTCCCCTGCAGCCTCCCTGGGCCGGTCATACAGACATGTCAAAACGCCCCACACCTCATGTATTCCATGACTTTCTATGCTTTACATGACGGTCTGACTACCCAAAAACAATGGCACAAGAGAGCCAGGGGGGGTCACGCAGCGGGGTGGGGCTTCCAAAGAACGCCTCATGGCACCGAACATGAATACGGCTTTGTGAAAGTACCCTAGTGTACGGAGAGTGTCTCACATGGGCAGACATGCAACAGATTACTGCCTTAAAAGCAAAATTCTCTGCCAACTTACTGCAGCTGTCAGCATGGTACATCCAAGCCGCACACATCTTTGACTGTGATAGTAACAACAAATGTGTCAGCGTCTCTGCAAAAACTCATCACGCATGTATCAGCAGGTGTTGCGGTGCTGGGTGCATTATCTGCACGCCTTCAGGTGTTGAAATAGGCCTGCTGCATGGCGTACAGGATGAGGCATATCTGTTACCTACCTCGCGGTTCTGTGGGCACAGGTGTCAAATCAATCAATCAATCAATCAATCAATCAATCAATCAATCAATCAATCAATCAATCAATCAATCAATCAATCAATCAATCAAGCAATCAATCAACCAATCATCTATCAGCAGATTGTATTGCTGGGAGCAAGGTTTGCATTAGCTGCAGAAGGACTCTGTTTTTGCCAACAGACCCACCGTGGAACCAGTCTGTCAGAAACAGTGTGCGCTCCTCATCATATGTCCAGGGCTCAGGCCCATTGGCATGCACAATGAGCGCTCCTTGCAGTCCATCAGCTTTGTTGCTGGCTGAGTGATCGTGCCACAGATAGCTGCCTGCAGCCTCATTCACCTGAACACAACAAGAACAAGCATTAACAAACTGCTCACATCCGTCGGCATGCATAATGAGTGCCCCTTGTAGTCCACCAGCTTTGTTGCTGGCTGAATGATCATGCCATAGGTAGCTGCCTGCAGCCGTATTCATTTGAACACAGATGCAAAGCACATAAGATCTGGAGAGATGTGAAACAAAGGGTGTGTTGGGTTGGTGTATGGCGGTCATGATGATGTCAGAACAAAAACCCAGCACATTGACCTCATTGCTGACTGTACGATCATGCCACAGATAGCTGCCTGCAGCTTCACTCACCTGAGAACAACAAGAGCAAGATCTGCTGTACAGCCATGTCAAGTAGTCAGGTAGGTTGTGCAACATGGGAGAGCACGCAAGGGCTCCTTGCAGTCTATCAGCTTTGTTGCTGGCCGAGTGATCATGTTAAAAGGTAGCTGCCTGCAGCCTGGTTCACCTGAAGGTATTATTTGGTCAAGTGGATCACCTGAAAGTGCTATGTGAATACATCACGCAGGTGGCAAAAGTATGAGGTCGTGGTGTGAATGACTGCATCACCTGAGGGTAGTATGTCAAGCTGGGTCCAACATGCATGGGGCACTGCAAATCGCTGTGGCTGTGAGATGGCTGTGTATGGTGGAATGCTTCATGTCAAAGGATTACAAGTGTTGCAACAGGATCTGAACATGTGGAAAGGTGCATTACCCAAAAGCAGATGTGCAGTTTACTTCAGTGTGCATGGGGCACTGCACAATGCGGTGGACGTGTGACAAGGCACAGTGGAATGCGTAAGTTGAAGACAGTTCTAGTGTGAAGACTGATGCAATGCGTTGAATCAGTGAGTGCACATCTTAAAATTGTGTGAATGCAACACGGGTGTGTTGATGGTGTGAGCTGATGATTTGGCAAGTGTTTTATCTGCAAAAAGTATGTGAAATTGGCTCCAGTCTAGATGGGGCGGTGCACAATGTCGTGGCTGTGTGACAGATCTGGCATGGTGGAGTGCATCATTTTGAGAAGTTGCCAGTGTAAACACTGTGTGGACTCACAATTTAGGCAAGTGCATTGCCTGAAAATTCTGTGTGCATGCAATGCAAATGTGGTGACAGTCCAAAGTCATGGTGTGGGTAGGCGTTCACCTGAAAGTAGTATGTGAAATTGGATCCAGTTTGAATTGGGCACTGCACAATGTGTCCACTACCATCATACCATTCGTTGCCCCTCATGGACAGGCCATGCCAATGAATGGAGATACCATTTCCAGCACTAGGGAAATCTGCTGGAATGTCATTGAACACATTCACCTGTTGCAGACATAAAGCTTTGCTGCTTTAGCGTATTGAACTGAAAGGACATGTGGCTGCCCTGATTGGTCTTATGCAGGATCGGCACAGTAGCACTGACGCTTTGTCAGTGAACGGTGCAACTTGGTATGGTATTAGCATCAAAGCGAATTGCATGACTACTAAGGATGACACTGAACATAGGCACTTGCAGAAGCAGCAGAGATGCCGCTGCAGCCAGTAGAAAGGCTATTTGTGATGAAGCTTGCCATGCTAGCACAAGCATGATCTGAATGCAGGTGCATCAGCTACAATGCAATGCAATGCAATGCAATGCAATGCAATGCAATGCAATGCAATGCAATGCAATGCAATGCAATGCAATGCAATGCAATGCAAGCACTAGATGCAATGCAATGCAAGCACTAAATGCAATGCAATGCAATGCTGTGCAGCAACAAGCCCGCAAATGCAATTCAGATGCCAATACCTTGAGGAAATCGCCCTGCACCACCTCCAATGTAGGCTGAAAGGTGCCATTCACCAGCAGAACATCACGCTGGAAACAGTCTGGGGCCTGGCTGCTGACAGTGACGTGCCATGTGTACTCTGTGACGGCTGCTACGGATGCTGCAGGCGCTCCTGCGCTTTGCAGTACTGAGCGAGCAGCGTACGCGCCGCTCCGGCTGAGCGCGCAGGCTAAGATGGCAAGGATAGCTGGCAGTGCAACGCACTGCAGGCTGATGCGCGAGAGATTGCGCATACTGTTAGATCGAGCTATGGCGCCAAGAATGAGTTGCAGGATTGCTGCGATGTATGTAGGCTGTCGTCTCTGCTTGATTGTGCCTCAAGGCTGTGCGCTTGCCGTATTGCTGTGCCTTGCTAGGCGAGAACGGACCTGCAGCCGCAGGAAACTTAGTGTGCCTCAGCGCAGGAATGCCAAGGCCCTTGGACACTGCATTCAAGTCACGCTACATAGGAAGCAAGTCACCTAAGACCTTGGTAAGGTTCGCTTTGCAGCCTTTGAGTTGTCCTGATCGTAAGGCTGCGCGTGGCCGCAGAAGCTGCAGACAGTCGTGTATCGCCACGCCCTGTTTGCTGGTGCGCAAATGCATCATTTGCGCATTAGCAAACTGCGTCTTGCATCGCAGAAGTCGCGAAAGTTGCGTCTTATGTCAGGTTGAGATCACGATGCCTGCCGAGTACTTAAAACAGTTGTCACGTGGGCTCGAAAATGTGTCAACAAGCTGCAACCATGACTTCGCATGAGTTCGGAATTGTCAGTAGCAGCATGCATTGCATGCAATTCAAGCTCTGCGGCTTGCGTAATGTTGGTGGCGGAATCGTTCACAGGCAGCGGCGTTCTTGCTAAGAACAGGACGGCTGTCAGTAAGCGTGCTGCAATGCCTAGGCAAGTTTTAAACTCAAGTTTAAATTAAACTCAAATTTACTGTTCCTAGTCCAATTCTATGAGGTGGGGGCCCATTCAGATGACAACAGCTGCAATACTACAGAGATAGATAGCCCTACACATTGAGTAGACTGTGAGTGTTGAATATATCACAGTGGAGTCAAAGGAGACGGTGTTTCCTTGTTCGATGCGAAGCCACGTATCTAGCCATGAGCATAATGTACAAATTGATACAATGTATGTAGTGTACACAGCAGCTACTGTCTTGACTGTACGAATCATGCTAACTTGCTGCTGCATTCAGTCGCAGCGAGGCGAAGTGTTGGCTGTTGCAGACACCGTGATCACAACTTGCAACTCAAGCACGCCTCAATACATGACCGCCAGACTCCTTTCAGCTGGGTGCTTGGAGAAATCCCATGGATGCTTGTTGAAATCTCCTGAGCGTCAATTGGACATTGACACTTCCCCAATTTGCAAGTGGAAATTCATGATCAGTCCGCACTGATGGGATGCGTGTCCAGGACATCTCAGCCCTTGCAATTGCTCACAAAATCATGATCGCCTGCCTGCATCACACTGATTGCAATCAGCAGTGACCACTCGCTTCACTTTAATGCATATGCAAGCATTGGCTGACAAGACCAGAGCCTTACTTATGCTAATGTCACAGCAGAATTCAATTACAAAGTGCAGAAGAGAATTGATAAGGCAGAGCTACAATCGTGAACAACAAGGGGTCATGAAGCGCCTTTTGAGTCAGGCTTGAAGCATGGACAAGGAGTTAGGCATCTTCAGCCAAAGCTGAGTCATGTCATTGATCCCATGCATATTGTTCCCATGCATATTGTGTCTTGCCTTAACTTGATTCATACTTTGTCTGCCTTGCATGTTCAGTTTAGAGCAGCTCCTGACATTCTTGCATGGAGGCAGCTGATTGGGCCTGTGCATACCTAGTGGCTGGGTTATCAAAGCTTGCTGAGCAAACATTTCTGTTGCATGGATGAATGAATACCTTGTCCACTAGCAAAGGAAATTCGCAGAGCGTCCACAAGACCCTGGCACAGATGGCCTAGCATGGAAGCCCATTGTGGCAGACTTGTTGCATATGGCTTCAACTGGCAGCTCATGGGAAATTGCAGTGCTGGGCTGCATCTATTTTGGGTCATTGGCGCCCCAATCTGCAAAAGACAGCTGTGTGGTGTCTGATATTTGGACTTTGGCATTCAAACCTGCAGAAGACAGCTGTGTGATGTCCTGACATTTAGACATTGGCGTTCACAGCTGCACACGACAGCTGTGGGTGTCCGACAACCCAAATTGCGCACAAGACAGCTTTGGGTGTCCGACAACCCAAATTGCGATAACATAAATGTGTTGCAGAGGTAGTGGTCTGACAGCAAGATTGACCAACGAGACACACAACAGTTGCCGTGTCACAAACAATGCATGTAGCCCTTTGCATGTGGACCAATGCCTGCCTGCGGCTTGATGATTGACACATTCAAGACAGATTATAGCAACGTGACTGTTGTGAACAGACCTTAAGATCTGTCTACTGCAACAACATAGAAAGGCATTGCAGACGTGAACTTTACCTGCAGCACGACTCTTCATGACGTCAGCACATCACGACTCATCATGACAAAACTGCATCATGATCGCATCATGACACATGCCCAACAGTTGGCAAGGGCCAGCTGAATCATCAGGGGTGGTCTCGAACATATTTCTTTCGGGCCGCCAGAACAAAAGCTACATTGGTGCGTGACTTGATTGTCTGTTGCCAGACACCCCTCTGCGTGGTTTTCCACCAAACTAGACTTGCAGAGCTGACGGTGTAGTCACTGGGTGTGCCAAGATTGAGTTCATAATTCCATTCTGCAGCTATGGACGGAAAAAGCAGCTCCAGGCTGTTGCATTTGCACACAATTCGACCAGCACAGTATGGGCAACCTTGCAACTGGCCCACTCGCTGGGCAGGCTTTGCTGTCCAAAGATGCTGCTGACCCAAAGGGCATTGATGACATGACCAGTGCACCTTCTTTGCGCTGGCTAACGACACAGCTTTCGGGAAGATCCCGTCTGCTGCATTGCGTTCAAAGTCCCACTCTGTTGCCAAAAGCGGATGCCGAGATTCAGCAAAGGTGGGATGTGACTTTCTGGGTTTGCCAGGAGCGCCTCGATTACATCTTGGACAGCCGCTGTTGAGCCGGGCCTTTGTTCCTGGACCTATAACCCACTCATGGTTGCACGTTTTGCAATGCCAGTGAGCTGGCTTACTGCTGTAAGCCATTACCATATCTGGTTCACAGCCGTTTTTGACAGAGTCCCAGACAGCAGCAGATGCAGGCGCTACAGTGGCAAGCGAGTTGTGCTTGCATAATTTGCGACCGCTACATTGTGGGCAACCTGTGCCATAGCTCCTGGTTTTGACAACTGACTGCCATCTGTGGATGTGCCCGTCTGGACACTTGTCACAGATCCACCAAACGTTCCTGTTACTGAATTTGGTAATCACAATGCTGCCCAGATGCCAGTTGCGTGCATGATCCCACTGCTGCTGAAGCTCTTGGTTCAGCCCACTAATGTCTGGACCTGGCTGTTGTGAAGTGTCTGCGAGATTGGTGCTGAGATCAGTCACTGCGTGCAACTTGCTTGTCATTGAGCCTGTACAAGAACGTTTCACCGTCACAGATGCCGTGGACTATATTGCTGCAGCGTAGACTAAGAGCAAAGCTCTGACCTTTGAAAAGTCTGGTGTGCAAAGTCCTTCCTTGGCAACCGCCGTGTGGCGCAGATCTCATACGTTCATACTGGGCAAGGCCAGAAGGGACAAGGCGAGGCTGCGAGTCAGGGTCAAATCGGTATCGTCTCTGCTTGGGGCTGCTAGATGGTACCGAATACGCGCAAGCTGTGAGGCCTGCCGCTTGCATTGTTGAGAGTGGTTGCCTACCCTACGTCCGATCCAGTGTAGTCAGGGGAGCGATAGGCCCACAGCAAAGTTGAAGGGTCCGTCAGGACTCAGTACTTTTCGGATGGGACAGAGCGACGAGCGCTAGACTGCATGATACAGATGTGATGAGCCATTCCGAGAAGATCAATCGTCGTTTGCAGCTGCTTGGGTGCACAGGAGAAGATTGTTGTAGCATATTGATCAGACTTGTTGGCTGGCGAAAGGGATGACATCCTTGTCTCTGTCTCTGAGGTCAAAGGTGCAACCCTTTGTTCTTGTCATAAGTCAAGTCAGCAAGGCAACATCTCATGCAGTCAACAGTCGTTGCAGCACGCCTAGGCGATAATTTGACAAACTGGAAGGTGCTAGGAATGGCACACAACAATGGAAGCATTGTCTGTCAGCTGCGGCTAGCTTGAAAGCCCAGATTCTGATCTTCATTGCAATATTGTGGTGCGAAGGCTGTTTGTGAGCCCAGAGGGTCTCTGCTGAACAGGTGGGTGGGCTTTGTCTGCTATCGGAAGCTGCGACATTCAACGCCGACGCATGGACAATTGTCTATCAGTTGTCAATACATTGTTCCTTGACACAAACAGAAGCAAAAAATTGTGCTCAAATTGTAAACATTGCAGGTGCAAACAGATCCTACAAGACGCTTTGCAGCTCAAACTTCAGTGATACAGAAAGCAGCACACGACACGAACAGGTGCTGCTGACTGCTGAAAATTGCAAAGCTGTCTGCCAACTAGCTGGAAGACAACGTACACAACAGTTAGAAAACTTATAAATTACACATGAGAGACCAGGATCACACATGCAACCAAGTGTCAATGCAGCATACAATTGCAGCTGCAAACCAAGTTTGCCTGCCGCTGTTGCACACACCTTGATTGTTTGCTGCTGCCGAGACTTGACACAAAATTGCGGATGACGTGTGCATTTGATTGCTCACATTCATGCTTGGTTTGCCTCCTCACTGAGATATCTCCCATGAGTCTGATTGGTCTGAAGCATGATTGTGGACAGATTCAAACTTGTACTGTTGCAAGACCGCCGCCCCCCTGCAGCTGCAGCTGAGATGCATGTGACTTCCTTGAAGCTATGAGCCGAGTCATCTTAGTCACCAATGAGTCATGCTGCCTGGAGTGCTTGGGCTTGATTAAGGTCAGCATCACCAAATTTGCTGAATGATTGAGAGTCATACCGCCTGTTGCCGCTTAGACTTTGCCAAGTTCGCCGTTCCAGCTCATTCTGGCGCTTATGGATCAAGGGGGTTGGGGTGAGGACCCTAAAGGGGCAGTGGATTCTGAAGGGTCAGGTGATTGCTCTGAGCTGCAAGCTGAGTCATCTCAGTCACCAATGAATCATGCCATCAAGTGCCAGGGATGTCATTGTCACCGCTCTTAGCTCTGCCATGTTCTTGTGCATTCAAGGAGGCAATGGAGGGTCCAGGTGGGTTGAACAAGGGGCTGCAGGGGGGCAGGGGGGTCAGACTGGGGGCTACCCTGGGAAGGAGGTGGGGGCTGCTGCCCATTTGCCTTCTGGTTGTGGGCTCAGGAAGGCTCTGAAGGGTTTAGGTGGTGTGGTGGGTTGAGGGCTACCCTGGGGGGATGAACTGGGGGCTGCTGCCCATTTGCAGCAGCTCATCCTGCTGAATCAGCTCAAGATGCAGATGATCCAGGCTGGCCATCAGATGATCAAAGGTTGGACGCTGTGCCTTGTCAAAATGCATACAGCTGTCGCCTAAAGCCTGCACATCAAGTGACATGTTGAGCACAACCTGCTGCATCAGCTCAAGATGCAGATGATCCAGGCTGGCCATCAGATGATCAAAGGTTGGACGCTGTGCCTTGTCAGAATGCATACAGCTGTCGCTTTAAGCCTGCACATCAAGTTACATGTTGAGCACAAGCCTCGGAGACCTTTTTGCTGCAGAGGTTGCTTGAGTACATGCAGCTGTCCCTGAAGGCCTGCACATGAATTCGAATTCACAAGACAGCACAAGCTCAGGAAGAAAGCACTTGACAGCCATGCGATGTGTATCTGCAATGCCAAGAAGGCTAGGATGGAACAACTAGGATAGCTCGAAAGCAACTCACCGTCTAATGTGCAAAAGACAAACCTCTGAAACTTGGCATGAGCTGAGAACAAATTAGCTTTGAAGCTCCACAGCCAATGACGTCTGAGTCAAAGCAGACAACTGTGTATCGAGATCTTTCAACCCTCCAAATTCAGTATGAATGATTCAGGTTAACACTGGACTGAACTGGTTGAAGACAGTTTATTGCTCCAGCAAACACCTAGCTGGGCCTGCTGAGCCTGTGTAGCATGCGATTTGAATGAAAGTGAACAGCAGCAAGGCTTTACCTTAACTGACATAGGTGCGGTGGCGGGAAACTCTGGATGCTTGAACAAGGTAGTCACATGATAGATGATCTGCGCGTGCCTCATGCCGGCAAATGGCCGCTCCCCTGCAACACAGTCAGTGCAGTAACTGTCAGGTAATCATGAGGTATGAGTCAAATAATCATGAGGTATGAGTCAATTAGTCATGAGGTAATCATGATGTACTAATTGAGGCTGTATAAAATTACAGAGGAACAAGGAGGACAAAGATTGATAATGATCTCCGTTCAGATGCATTCTGATCAGGCACTGCTAAGCCTGAGTGTTTCTCAGCAAGTTGTGTACACATCACAGAACTGTGTGAGCAGGAAACAAAGCACACCTGTGTACATCTCCCACAGCAACACGCCAAAAGCACATTCCGAAAGTGTGTGAATGGGCAACTGCCACACCTGTGTAGTTTTAGCACAACAGCACAGCAAAGAAACATCACAAGATAGTGTGAGCCGACAGGCGAACCTGTGTACATCTCCCACAACAACACGCCAAAGGCATATACATCGGCTGATTTGGTGAGCTTTCCCTCCATTAGTAACTCAGGCGGCATGTGCGTGACTGTGCCGTAAGTGTCAGTATCCACCGTGTCTGATGATGCTTGCCGACTCAGCCCAAAATCAGCAACCTGTGCACCAGCAGAGCTATAACTTCTTTTTTTGAAATGTGGTATTGTGATACTTTGCAGCCCAATATGATCACTGTCAGCAGTCGTTGTTTTTTGCTTATTGAAACCAGTGCTGAAGAGGTGCTTCCACATTCTCGCTGAAAGAAGCTGAGATGCATCAGCATCGCCATGTGTGTGTCACTGCACAGGTTGTTAATGATGAATGATCTAACCTGTGAGATGGGCGATGAAAGTCATGTCAGTGACAACACACTTATCTCATGTAGACACACAGACATAGAGGCAGACAGAGAGGCAGGTGGGCAGATGCAAAGACAGACAGACAGACAGACGGACGGACAGACAGACAGACAGACAGATCTCCCCCTTCACAGACCTCACAGGCAGACAGACACCACATACAGGCAGCCAGAGCCACAATCAGCCAGGCAGGCAAGCATCACGACGCAAGAGCCTCACCTTGACTGTAAAGCTCTGATGACCACGTTCAAGGGTCAGAGCAGACAGGCGGGCACACAGACAGACAGAAAGGCAAACAGACAGAGCACAACGCAAGAGCCTTGCCTTGAATGTAAAGCTTCTGTGATCTTGACACAACAACAGGAGATTGTTGGCTGTCATATCACCATGCAACATATCAATGCTAGGCAGGTATGGTGCAGCAGGCTCACCTTGACTGTGAAGCTTCTATGATCTCGGTCATGATTCGTCAGCAGAATGTTGTTGCCCGTCAAGTCTCCATGCAGTATGTCTGTGCTGTGAAGGTAACCCATAGCTGCTGCGATCTCCCGGGCTGTGATGATAATCCCCAGCAAGTCTGGCGGTCCCAGAGGAACTTTGCTAGTGGCGGGCAGCCTAAACCATCCTTGCTCAATTCCATCCTGCAGAAGTCAACTCTTGTGCCACACGCTTTCATGTGAATACACACCCAGACAGCAGGGTGTACTTGCTGCAATACTATTGTCGTCATTGGCAGTATCAGCATCACAATCACGCACACTGGGTTGAGACAGATCATGCATTAGATGTTGCACATGTGCTGAGTCTCTGTACCGCAAAAGACCAAGGGACTCAGGGCTCAAAGACCCACACGGGGCAACATTGCCCCTTACTCCGTAGCAGAATAAGATGCTGAGCTATCACTCGCCTGTAAGGAGCCTTTGTCACAGTATTCCAGCAGCAACCAGGTCTCCTGCATATGCCTTGCCCTCTGCATGCTCCTTTCAGACTGGAAGGAGCGGGTCTCCCTGATGGGCACCAAGTTGCCCATTGTTTCTGAAGGGGGAAGGGAACTAGGCAGGGTGCTTTGCCTATCGGCGAAAGGCTCCTCATGCACCTGCAAAAAGCAAGGCAAAGACCTTATAGGCACCAAGTTGCCCATTGTTTCTGAAGGGAAAAGGAAACCAGGCTTTGCCTATTGGCGAAAGGCTCTCCATGCACCTGCAAAAGCCACCAAGCTGCCCATAATTCCTCAATTAAGAAAGGGGGCGCCAAAGGGCACAAAGTTGCCCGTGGTCTACGATGAAGAAAAGGAGCTGGGAAGGATGCTTTGCCTATTGGCAAGAGGCTGCTCACGCACCTGTAAAGTGCAAGAGTAAAGTGTGTGCTGGATGCCACCAGCATTTGCAGAGCAGGAGACAATGATTGAGCGAAAGAATGGAAGCCGTGCCGGCAGGCTGTTTGTCATTGGTCAGAGAGTGGTTCTGCCACATCACTGGTGACATTTGAGGCAGCATGCATACATGCTCTGTGTGGGCAGTGCTTGGGTGCGTCTGCAAGCAAAGACCATTGTTTGATGACTGGAAGACTTGTTTGCTGGTCTTCATTATTGTATGCCAGAATGGAAATCATGCTTGTAAATGTTGGTGAGGTCCTTCAACATGTCGCTGACAGCGGTACCTCTGCACTGCGTGTCGCGTATTTGTATGTCTGCACAACGTTGGGATGATGAAGTCCATGACCCAAGACAGCCTCAAGAAGAGGAGTGCCGCTGGCAGGCTGAGCCCCTCCTGGCCCCTGGGGTCCCCCCTCTGGGGTCTCCTTGATCTGCTGCAGCTGCTCAAAATGCTCAATCACCTGCGTAGTAACAACAGCTTGCTGAACAGAAGGCTTGATCCATGGGGGTCTGTGATGGAGTCTGCCTGATCTATGCCATCAAGTCTCTACAAGAAGTGACTTCAGTTTCAACTACTTGTGATGACGTTGTTGGACCAGGTGATTGCTGTATAGTCATGTTGCGTCATGTCAGTGGGTTTATCAATGTCGCACGTTGAGCTGGCTTCAGTCTACTGGCAGTTCACACTGGAAATTGGCGACACCAAAAAGCAAAGTCATGAAAAATGGTATTCAGAGACTAGCTCAACTCAACAGGCTGACTTGTGCTGGCGTTGAAAAACAAACACCAATTTCACCAATCAGACTACTGAAATTACAGTTTCAGACTATTACTAGTTACAGACTACTACAGTTTTAGCCTATTACTAATTGCAGACTATTACTAGTTACAGACTATTACAGTTTCAGACTATTACCAGTTACAGACTATTGAATTACAGCTAGAACTTTTCTGACCTTGATGGCAACAATCATGTGGTCCCAGATGCCCCTGTACACCTTGCCGAAGGAGCCCTTGCCCACCAGCGGACCCAACCGCACATCTGCAAAAGGCGTCTGCTCCTTTGCATCCTCTGCCTCGATACTGCATCACGACGTACAAACTGAGAAGGGCTTGTTCTGGGGCAAGCAGCAGCATCAAGGTCATTTGCAGAAGTAGACCTTGCCCACAAGCGGACCCAACCGCGCATCTGCAAAGGGAGTTTGATCCTTGGCATCCTCTGCCTCAATGCTGCATCACAACATACACGCTCAGAAAAGCTTGTTCTGGGGCAAGCAGCAGCATCAAGGTCATTTGCAGAAGTAGACCTTGCCCAACAGCAGGCCCAGCCGCACATTAACCAAGGGCGGCTGCTCCCTTGGCCTCCTCTGCCTCAATGCTGCAGGAAACATCAGCAATCAAGAGCCTGCTGTACAGCAGCATGACAGTTTGCTCTGAGAGTTCCTTTTTGAGAAATGGCTCTGAAAGTGAGATTCTCAAGCATACAGCAGCAGTAAATGCTGATTTGCAGGGGTGAATCGTGCAGATATGCCTAGAACGGGATCTGCTCCTGTGAACCCCCTGTCTCAACGCTGCATCACACTGCACAAGCTATCTGTGGTTACATCATACCATGCACATGATGGCCCCCTGGTTCAATGCTGTGTGGCACATTACACACATTGCAGCGCGCACTTTTCATGGCCTTAACATGCATTCTGACTCATTGTTGCGCCGCAGCATACAAGCAAGAAAAGGGCCCACTGTTGATCAAACAGCGGGATCACGCAACTCTGTGAAAAGTGCCTTTTGGCACAAATCAAAAGGCAGAAGACAAAACAGCAGCTTACAGGGCAGCTCAAAGCAGCGCCACAGGGGCCAAGGGCAACTCCCATGGCACAGCTGGAACTACAAGGCAGAAGAAGAACTACAAGGCAGAAGAAGAAGCAGCTTACAGGGCGTCTCAGTGCACGCCACAGAGGCCAGCGGCAGTTTTCAGGGCACAAAAAGAAGAAAGGTAGTCCAGCGGACAAAAACAGGCAGTGTCACAGAGACCAATGAGCAAGTTCTGTCTCAGTTGCAAGGCAGAAGGAGAAGAGGAAGCTTACAGGGCAGTTCCAGGCGGCGCAGCAGGGGCCAAGGGCCCTTTCTCCACAGTGGTCACCAGGCAGAAGAAGAAGGACTTGGACTTGGTGCGCATGAAATCCACAAAGTTTGGGATTCCAATGCTTGGCATGTGCTCGTCCATCATGTCACTGCTGGCAGGCCTGTACCAGGCACTAAATGTCAACACCTTCGCATCATCATGCATGGTGCGCAAACTCCTTTGCATCAAGTCGATAGACTTTTGAATTGTGACGCTGGGCATGAGCTCATCCATGCTGTCACTGCTGGCAGGCCTGCTGCATGTGCAAAATGTGAGTCCCAAGTACAAGGATGCTTGAAAGAGTCAAGAAAACCATTCTGCACATTCCCAACAGCACAAGGCGCGCACGTAATTGCTCAATCAAAGCACATGCAAGTCTCAAATGGTTTGGCTGTGCAACATCAACAAACAGGTGCTTGTGGATCTTGGACAACTGCGTGAGAGCACCTGGTTGTAGCAGGATCAACCAGGTGCTCTCAGCAACACCAAAAAGGGCCAACGCTGAGCCCAGCAGCTTCATATGCCTCGGGCCTTTCCGAACCTTGAAGACAGAAACTTGCAATTGCTGCTACAGAAATAGCGCAAAACCAAAACAGAATGCATGAAAGTGAGTAAGGTGATTGGTACGCACTGCCTCATTCATTCAACACACATGACATGAAGCATGAAAGTTTTCATCAGACCTGAAAGTAAGAGATAGGTTTTGTTGCTGAGATGCGCTCACAGCCACGATGCTGAACTCCAAATTCTCCCTGGCAGGATGGGAGTACAGTTGCTCAGGATTGCCCTTGCCAGAGGGCACTTGAAACAGCCCCCAAATGCCCTGCCCTTGAGCCAGCTTCCGGTCAACGCCTGCATTAGCATTCCTGTCAACCCATGCATTGGCATTCATGGCAATGCATGCTTGAATGCTTGCCAACAAAACCTCATTGTCACGCTGGTAGGCCCTGGATAGCATCTGCACAGTGTTGTGTATGGCAGCCAAAGATGCAGAGCACAGTGCAACGGATACTTGCTCAGGCCAACAGCACAGGAAAGCGTCTAAATTGATAACGCTTGACTTTCAAGTCCAGATGCTACACCAGATGCTACTGCTCAATTCTGCAGGGTTATGAACAGCAGATCCCCACAGATTGGTAGTCAAAGCGGTGACATACAGGCAGACATGCAGGCAGACAGGCCGGTCACGTCGGACGGCACGGCACAGCACAGCATGGCACAGCACAGCACAACACAGCAGCAATGTACCTGCAAAAGCAGCTGCCTGGTCATTCAACAGCAGAACCTTTCATCCAGGCGCGTTCACAATCACGACGAACAGCCCCTGTGAAATGGCTTTTGTAGCTCTGGGTTTACAGACGGACAGACAGGCAGGCAAACAGTGAGGCAGACAAAAAAAGCCAGCCAGCCAAATAGACAGACAGACAAAGCGTTACCTGCAAAAGCAGCTGCCTGATCATTCAAAAGCAGAATCTTCCATCCAGGTGCATTCACGTCCACCACAAACAGCCCCTGTGTAAGGGCTTTTGCAGCTCTGTGGTTGCCCCCAGCCACCATCTCAACAGCAAGGCTGTTGCCTCTTTGTAGGGTGCACATCTTGTCTTTCTCCATCTCTCTGACTGCCATTTCGGCAAAGTTGCACAGCAGCGTCAGCTGTTCTGTGTCCAGAGAGCGCGGTTTCCTGTCAACAACACACCTGCATGCCCAATGAAATTTCAACACAAACTTTGAGCCAGCTTTACAATGTTGTCATTTTGGCAAAGCTGCTCAGCAGCGTTAGCTGTTCTGTGTCCAGACAACGTAGTCTCCTGTCAACAACACAATCTGCAATCCAAGTGAAAACTGGCACACTCTTGAAGCAGGTTTACAATGTGGTGAGCAAGCACAGCGCAGGACCAGCAAAGTTGCATTCGATGTCAGGACAGCAGAACGCGATAATGTCCCACAGTGTGCAGCCTATGTTCTGTTTGTGACACACATTAGCTGATGGGTCATGCGTGTTGAGCCTTTCAAGATCACTTTGACTTTCTGAGGCAACACAATGGCTATGCAAGCAAGTTACATGCAGGCAATGCTTGCGAAGTGACTTACAGGGAACCAAGGCGGTGGCCATTGGAGGCGATGAGGGGGGCGCCAGCATAGAACCTAATGTATGGGGGCTGAGTCACCAAAGGGTTGTCACGAAACCTACACAATACCACAAGGTCATGGGTTGTCATAAGACCTAAACAACAATACAAGGGTTATGGTCTTGTTGCAGAAGAAGCCAACAGAGCTCGGACTGCACAAAGCATCGACCAACACTTGAGCCTCTTCAACGCCCTATGTTTACAGGCAGAAACATTCCAGAGAACTGTGCCAACTTTTGCATTGGTTCCTGAAACATTGTGTGCAGTCTTGGCCAAGCAAGCTGCAGTACAGTGAATGCATGGTCAGTCTGAATGTTTGGATTGGTAACAGGCTGACCTGGCATCCTGCAGGGTGTCCTCAACTACAAGCGCTTGAGGGTACTTTGGCAACAGCACCCAAGCACAGAATGCTGTGTTCCTGTCAATCTCCCTCATGTTGTGACCCTGCAACAAGCTATTGATTTGAAGGCAGTTCACCGCTTCTGCATATACCTAGCAGGGTGCTCTGTGAAACTGGAACAAGCTATTGGTTTGGAGGCAGCTTGTTGCTTCTGTTAACACGCAGGAAGGTCACAGAATCTCACTAGCCAGTATGTCAAGGATATGATGAAGCTGTTGGAATTGCATCCTTTGCTCATGAGAAGCGGTGTGCTGATGCGTTGCTTTGGTCAGGGCCAGTAGACAAACGTCTACAGCTTCACATGGTGTTGGTCTTCCTTTGTGCACGATGATGTAACATGTGTTACCTGTAATGATTTGCACCATTGTCTGTTGGAATCCACAAGTGACAGCTGAGCGATTGGCATGTCAAAGATGCTGCACAGTAGCTTTGTGATGTCGTCATATTTGGCCTCTGGCTGGGTATCCAAGATGTCTAGGCTTTGCAGGGTACTGATACGGTCAAATTCATCATGGGGTTTGATACCGCCTCTGTACTCATGCTGGAGCCTATAGGTGGGAGTTGATGCCCTTTCCAAATAGTTGCTGAAGGGCGAAACGCCAGCCTGTTGGGAGCTGAAAGGCATAGCAGTGTCTGTTCGCATGCTGCTGTTGTCATTTGACACATGCTTCTGAGCCTGCAATGCAGCATGAGCACATGGCATTGTGTGATGAAGTGATGAATCATGCATGCCTTATGCGATGCAGCACAAACATTTGGCATATACAGCGCATGAGAATCTGGTGTATGACATGTGATCTGCAAGGCAAGCTAGAGACAGCTTTGCGGGGCTCATGCCAGGACAAGCTGAAAGCGCAATCACAGCCTATCAAAGGATGAACCATGCAAGCACTTGTGGTTGCATAGCTTCCAGTAATGCTGTGAGAACCCTCAAACTTGTTGTACCTGATCGTCGATGACAGCATGACTCTTACTGCTGGAACAGCCCATAGAGCAGTAGGTCAAGCTATCCAACCTCACTGTTTCAGCAGTATACTACATGATACGGGCGACCCCTTGCTCGGCAAGCTGCTGAGCTGGGATGCAGATCGCCAAGGCCAGCTACGCTGTGCGGCGAGCTGCCAATTACGCACTCGCAAAGGTTCAGCACGAACTTGACGACAGCGCTAAGCCGCGGACAAGCAGGTTGTGAGCAAACCGAGCTCACGCAACTACCGCACAATGTCAAGGAGCTAGCACAAGAATGTGCAGCTGCTCTTGAATGGAATGTGAGCAATCACAAAGCGCTGTGTCCTGCTCGTCTCAAGGTACTGTGCGAACGTAGCTCAACAGCAGTGTCTCAAACGTCGTCGCCCAGTACCCTAGTCGGTGCAACAGAGCGATCAGAGGCAAGGCAGGAAGTCACGCTGGCTTGTGGCTAGAATACGGCCCGAATGTGCTACAGATTCAAACGGCAACGGTCTCGGCAAAAGCTTGAACAGAGATCGCCTCTGCTTCGTCGGCATGTCGGAGTGTTAAGATGAGTAATTTGAATAATGACTCATAGGGGTCGCAGGAAAGAAGAGCAACAGCAGCAACTTTGATCACTGTTTCGGTTTTCGGCCTGGACGTGCGCACAGGCGCCTGCAGCGATGCAAAAACCTGTCGTAAGCGGGTGGAACAAACCGTCTGTTGAGTACTATGATATTCCTGCCGCAAGACCGGGAAAAGTCCCACCGCGACTGTTGTGGTGGGGCACCGCTGGCTTGATTGCTACGATCTTGAGCTGGCAAGGGTGCGCCACGGCAAGCTTGCACACGTTTTGCTGTGAGCGTGTTGCCTTGCCTGCTTTCAATTTACGGTTCTGAAAGGCGCAGAATCTTGACTGCAGAACTTCGCTGACGAAATCGCTTCCAGATGCGCTTGCTGTTTCGCCTGTCCGGGGTGAGCTGACCGCCAAGCTGCAGTGCAACGCAGGCATACCGCACGCTGCAGCAGACTTCGATACTTCGTCAGCTTGGCGTCAGACCTTCTTGACTGTGTTTGTTGCAGGCTGGTTACTATATATCGGAGCAGGCTTCTGCGCAGTGGTCTGCCTGCGCTATCTGGCCCTGGCATGCTTCCGTAAACCAGCATGGTTAGCGCGCTTTGCGAAAGTCGTCTACTTTCTGTCTCCATCTTGCAGCTTGTGATCAGGAACCTCAGCGCCAAATTCGAATGCACTTTTTACAGGGAAGCCAAATTCACAGACTCTCAGCGCAAGCTCCTTGGCATCCCAATTACAGCTCAAGCTGTGGAGGTGTCAAAGCGGCACAGACTGACTCAGCCAACACAGGCACCTCCCACCCCTCAGCCAGCCAAATCTCCTTTGGGTGCCCCAACTGTGAGTTGTGCTGCATTTCACGTGCCGTTCTGTTCTGAATTAAGAGGATGTACATTTGCAGGGCTCAGTGTCTCCCTAGTCTTGCAGCATTGACTCCAAGCCGCTGGCTGGTGTGTTCAGACATACAACATTGTCAACTGCTACAGCAACATCTTTGTACTAAGACACAGCTTGGACTACAGAGTATCATGTCTCTGTCATCATCATTGAATGCTTGCAAGGCAGATGTGTGGTCTTGCAAATCATAACATGTCATCTGGCAACCTACACCAGCCACATTACCCTGTTTGAGTCGACTGAGTCGTATTGCTGTGGTGCATCCTGCAAGCTTCCGTAACCCTATATCACAGCACACTAGCGACACGCTCTTAGAGCAGCGGATGAGATACTCCTTGCACACTGCCTTGTGCAAGATTCAGCTGCCACGGAACCCTATGCCAAGCGTCATTGTTGATCACAATGTGTGTCGTCTGTCCAGCGAGGTGTAAACCCTGTAAGCTCACCAGCTTACCCCGGCACCCCACTTGGATCTCAGTTGCCTGACAGAAACAGGCACAGTGCCTCGCCATACTCCCCCTACACCCCAACAGGGCATGGGCGCCAATCACCTTACAATGCAGCTGCGGTCGTCATTACAGGCCGGCAGTGCAGGAGATACGTGGTAAGCTCCTAAGCCAAACCTCATCCCTTCGTCTGTCTGTGACAGGGGGCCAATCACAGCAAAGCAATGGCCTCTTAAGACGCGATTGCTTGAAGAGAGTCATTGCCGCTAGATAAGGTGTCAAGCGCTTACGGTGGCCCGCTCTATTGCCTGATGTGTGACGTATTTGGAGCATTGCAAGAATGCAGAAGATGCAAGCCCCGCTTGACTTATTGTCAATGTAGATTGACTCATTACACGCTGCATTTGCCTCTGATTGTCTCCGTTTGCAGCAAGCTGGATCTCTGTGGTTCATGCACAGCCCCATGTTTTGCCACAAGTGTCAACTCGTGAACAAGCTGGCCTGGCAAGACAAGACTTGCGTGTCACACACCTAGCACATAGGTTGTAAAGTGTAATGCACATTATGATTAACAATCAACTCTTGGTCTTTAACATGCAGGACGCGTTTGACTCAGGCACGCAAGCAGCAGCAACACCAGTGGATTCTGCATATGATAGTCAAGCCTACTCGCCATATAATGCAGCTTCAGGTACAGTCATTTCTTTTTGTAAGGACTTTCAATAAAACGACATTCTTGATGTGAGGACAGCACAATTGGGAGTCAATCAGTGCAGTCTGACTGCCCTTGTATTTCTGAGAAAGGGCAGTTTACTGCACGAACATGTTACAAGCAATACTGACATCACTTGTAATAAAGATAGCTCTTTGCTGTGGCACCAGCCAGACAACATACAGTTCCCAGCGCTTGTCTATGTCTGATTGTGTGCATTGCTTGACGTCTTGCGCAGCTTTCAAGCTGTTACATACCAACTCAAGCCTCTTGTTGTTTCGACTCATGTAACTCTGGTGATTGCTGCCAAGGTCACAAGCTGTAAGGTCAGATCATATCCATTCATTGCAATATGCTTGACTTAGAGGTATGTGCATATGCACCTCCCAATTGGTGTGACGCTGACAGGAGTTCAGGGGGCTGATGCTACGCCCCTGTTCTCTGGGGGAGGAGCACCCACCTACCACCCCTCCCTGGTCCCTAGGGGGCGGGCAGGTAGCCCCCATGCCCCTGATGGGGGTCTGCACCCCACCTCCCCTGAAGCCTTAGATGACTTGCTCAAGCAGCTTCAGACTGACAGACGCACTCTGGAGGTACATGGCCTGATTTTACTCTTGCATGTGTCTGCAATTGCATGTGTCCACTGTTCTAAATTGCTTTGCTCTGAGGCATGTATTCACAATGTGAAACAAGGTTTTTTGGGTTACACTGTTGACCATGTTGTCACCTGTTTGACGTCATTCAGTGTGTGCTGTTGGCCACACTGTGATCTTGTTGCTGATCAGCCTGTGTTGTTGACCACACAGATCTGACATTGTTCAAATTGTCATGTTGACCATTCTGTAATGTGGTATCCAATTTGAACTGTCATGCATTAGTACATATGACTTACTGTTGCTGCATGCATTACTACTTATGACTGACTGTTGCAGCATGATGCATACAGGTGTGGGTGGAACGTTTCCGAGAATGGATGTCAGCGGAAGTCCTCAAGAAGCTGCTCTCTGCCGTGGATCAAGCACATCAGGTAACAAATACTACAGTGGTCATGGGACTGCAAGAGCCTTGCCATAAGACCATACCAGTCAGTCTCACTCAAGTTCTGGTCCATCGCATCAAACGCAACAGAGCATTGTGTACAATATGTGTGTGCTGCTGTGACCACATTTGATGCTGTTGCTGTTGTACAGCCCTCCCCAGACACATGGGCAATCACATGGCCCATGTGCATGGCAAGGGCATTACTCAAACCTAATTTAGCTGCTGTGGACCTTCTTGCAGCTGCTGCTGCTGCTATAGATGCAGACTCTGTTGCTGTAAATCCTGTCACTGCTACTGCTGATGCTGCTGCTTCCATCGCTGTCAACGCTGCTATCCCACAGCGTCTGTTGCCACAGTTTGCTTTGCACTTTCTTGCAGGATGTCAAGGCGACCTGTGCAGCCATCAAGCTTGAGCTGAACGTAATGCCCTTGAGTGACTCTCTGTCTAGGACTGATGACCACCACCAGACAGCAGCAGGTAAGCTGATTGCAGTATCAAATGTATACCATTTGTCACATGACTTGCGTCTCCAATGTTCAGTCAAAAGGTGGTCTCATTGTATGTAACAAGGCAGGCAATGTCACCCCAACACTGGCCAGGCAATTGCATTGGTGAACAACATGCAGCAAGGATATATGCAACACTGAGTGAATGAGTGCATGCCATAAGCAGTCTGTCATTGTTTTTGTTTAACAGCTGATTTCTCTCTTACCTGTTGTACAGTAGCATTAATAATGTCGCTGTTAGAATCGCTCTGTTGTGCTCTTGTTCTTCACATGTTGTCTCATCTTGTATATTTTGTCATTACATACGTCTGTGATTGCTTATGTCCAAACAAAATGCACAACTCAAGGCTCAGCTTGTATCAAGAAGAATGTGGGGCATCAACAGCCTCAATGGTATGCTTGCAGGGGACCAGAGTGTGCTGCTGGCTAACATCAAGGCCAGGGTTCAAGCCAGCCTCAGGCCGGATGCCTTGCCATCAGATCCCTATGCCGCCTGCGTACAGGTCTGACAGCTGTGCAAGTCTGGTCTTAAGACTGCATCCGTGCAAGTCACGCGCATTTCAATGTAATGCAAGTGCCACAGGGTCTAGCCATACCTTTGACGCTGTTCTCCAAGGCTTCATATGCATATATATATATATTGATGTAGCAGGCGTTCTGCCTGCCTGTAGATGCACCATGGTGTTGACAAGGTGGATCCCAGACATTACTGCAGTGTGATCGGTTTGCTTTCAGATTGTATCTCTGCTTCAAAGGCTAGTTCTTCATCAGTAGGTCTGATGGCTGCTCTTTCTGCTTGACGCATGAGCTGAATCTCCCTTCAAAGCGTCAAACATGTGCATGATTTTGTTGTTGAAGAAACAGAGAGTTTTTGGCACCATGAAAACATGGTTTCTTGTTTGTCTTCAGGCCATTCATAGGTACCAGTGCCTGACAGACCTGCTCCAGGGGCAGCACCCCAGGCAGCTGCTACCCCCGACCCCCAGGGGGTACATCCTAGTCAGGGCCAGGGCACTTGCGGAAGGGCCCTGCATGGCAGCCTTCACGTGGCAGGCTGGAGGCAGTTGGGGCCAACAGCCCTGGTCTAGCGAGCTGCCTACAGACAGTGTCCTGGTCTTCTTCTTATTTGCTGCATTCCTCGAGGTAGCGAGGTTTAATCACTTCTTGTCAGTACAATAACAAGAAGCAACCACGGGGGGGGGGGGGCTGTATCTGAGAGCCCTCAATCCTGCATAAGTGATCTAGGGAGCCTTCCCCATGAATCAGTGATCAAGCGGATGAACAGTAAATGTTTACACAATTGAATGACGCAAAATCCAAGGTGGCAATTTCCAGTGGAGCAGCCTCAGAGCCACAGGGCAACCCCTGTACCTGGGCAACTTACCCCAGAATTTTCCAACACTCGTGGCAGAAAATTGGCATGTTGCTAAATACTGACTGTCTACTACATTGATACAGCGCCTGCTGCAGAATCCAAGGTGGCAATTCCCAGTGGAGCAGCCTCAGAGTCATGTGTCCACTGGGGGACCCCTGTACCTGGGCAACCTACCCCCCAAACCCCCTCAGCCCTATTTTGCAGTTGTGTGTATCAGGCCGCCACCAGAGCACAAGGTAGAGTGCTGCTGCATAAGTCGTGCCGCAAGATTTGCATGGAGGTCGGCACCTATGCTATTTTGTTTGCGCTCCTGCTGCAATCCCCTCTGATGATTTCTTGTTCTTTCTGTTACAAATGGGGTGTGGTCCTTCCTTTCTTCTTTTACGCGTTGATTCGCTCAATCACATGCTAGCTGGTGAGACATACATGGTGCTTACACAAGAAAGGATCTGCCTCCAAAGGTGTTGTCCAAAGTAAACTACCACCCACACAATTACATCCTCATTCCATTTGGCTTACGTTGTTGCAGGAGGCAAATTGCATCCTTGAGCTGGATATGAGCACTGCCAAGCCACGCTTCACACTGATGCTCCAGGCAGATCCTGTTCTGACAGCATGCAACTATGTGGGTGTATTTCATGTAATCTTGCTGTTTCTGCAAAACATCAGACTGAATCATCACAGCCAGATGGGAGGGCGCACTCTAGACTATCTGAAACTTACTTCTGTACTACGCAGCACTGAGCCACTGTACAATCTGTTTGCTGGCAAATGGTTTGGCGTCTTTTGAGCTGGCAAGATTACGTTGCAATCTGTGAATCAATCAGTTGCTTTGCAGTGTCGGATGAATTCCTTCTTGGTCATGCTACACATTTGAGACATGCTGACGGTTCTATAGAATTGGTACCAGTATAGTTGGAGCTCGCAAAAGACATCTGCGACTTCTGCAGAGCATATGACAACCTTGACTCATCAGATCTAGATTCAGAAACTTCTTTGAACTGGGCAGCTAGCTGTGGCTCAGCAGCGGAAAGCTCAAAAACAGGATGCTCAGCAACAACAGGGTTAAATTCATAGCTTGGAAACTGCGAGAAGAAAATTAATTGTTGCCTCTCAAAACTTCTGAAACAGGTTGCCTGCCAATGCTGCACCTGCAGCATTGCCCATGTTTGCAAGCAGTTGAGTGGCAAGTTTGGACCACACAATCTACAGCAAACAGAAGCTAAACTTGAAATACCTGGCTTTGTCTAAACTTTGTATGTTGACATGCCTCAAGCAGCTGACAGCGCCTTAGTCTTTATGGCACTCACTCAACACAGAATTCATGCAACAAAGTGTACAGGCACTTATAGCTGCTTTGCAGATCCTATCCTGACATCAAGTACATTTGGATTTGAATCTTGTTGCTGATCTCTCTCAGCTCGTAAGCTATCTGAGTTGAACCCACTCAACAGCGAGTTACTATCACTGTCTTTCAAAACCTGCAAACTGTTCTCATCAGAGATTTGAGTCCTGTTACTGAGAGTCGCAGCGTCAAATGCATTGCTAGACACGTCAATATCGTCTCGATGCATTTCAAGTACATTGTCGCCTTCACGGTGAGCTGCAGCGCTATGTTGACTGAGTTCATCAGCAATCTCAGCTGCTCTTTGTGCAACTGCTGGATCACTTGTGATTTTCTGTGAAGCCTGATTGAGATTTGCAACTCGGTCCCTTGCTTCGTCAGTCAGCAAAGCTCCTCCAGATTCCACATGCTGACCAGGATCTGACTCATCCTGTTTGACAGTCACAACCAGAGGCTTGCCGACTTGCTTCTGGATTGATACTGTGCCCAAACGACTCTCAGTGCTGTTGACAGTTGCAGCTGTGCCGTTTTGCGATTGATTATGCTGCTGCTGCTGCTGCTGCTGCTGCTGCTGGTCGCTGTTATCGCCCAACATTGCTGTGTCATGAACATTAACAACCTCTTTTGTGCATTGACCGCCTGTGCACTCTTCCACTGTCAAGGTATGTGGCTGCAGCTTCTGCAAAACACCCTGCAAAACCGCTGATGTCAAAGCAAGCCGATGGGTACAGCCATTGATGTTCAGACCCCAAGCAAACAGACACGATGGCAAATGGTGCGCAGCCATGCAGGCCAAACAAGGGTTTAGTTGTTAATGCTATTTCTTACACATCGAAAGGGCTAAAATCATTCAGCAAGGCAAGAAGCTTTGCTCACCTCGGCTGAGCCCTCTGGTCGAAGCGCAGAACGTCGTCGAAGCTCTCTCTCGGTCCTGCCATGATGTTGGTTGCTCTGCATGAGCGTTGACGTCAGAAGCAGATATGGATTGAAATTGATCAGCACTGCAGTCTCGAAGCCTTACCGGGAAGGCAGCAATGCACATGATGATCAAACACACGGCAAGCGCCACAAGCGTGTTTCGTCTGAAGCTTTTGTTTCGAGGATGCTGTCTCTGTCGCGAGGGGCTTGTAGACCCCGAGCCAGCTCTATGCAGTCTTTCCATGACAGATCACGAGCGCGGATGAAGTATTGGGACCATCAGCGCCACCGCGCTGCGTCGTGTCCCAATTCCGCAAGTAACAGCAGAGATCGAAGTTAACCTTTTCGGGCTATGCAACGCTGGCGACGCAGCTTGGGCTGACACTCTCGATGCCCAACGAATGATCAATAGCTTTGAACTGCTTTGCGGAACGCCTTAAAGCTACAAAGATGCCGGCGAGGCTGTACAACGCTGCACAGCATCGCCTTTCTGCCTAAGATCAGCGTTAGGAGAACGAGTGCACACGACGACCCGATGAGGAACTCGACGATGCAATGCACAGCGTTTGCAGAGTCAGACCCGCGCCGCAAGCTGTGCCGTGTGTCGCGCTGTGAACTGTTTTCTGCGCAACGTTCTTAGGGTAAGAGCACAGGTGTTAGTAAGAAGGCATTGCAAGATGAGCCTTGGTGTCTTTCATGAGGATCCAACTCCCCAAAATACTTGCTGCAAGAGAGTCCTCCTGCAGCATTTTGTCCATGCAGTTGAGCAAACGCAAAACATAAAAGAGTGCAAAAACTCATCCTCACATTGTACCAATGGGTTTCTGCCATCGTTAGTAAAGCACTGATACAGTACTCTACTGACAAAACACTCAACAGGGGATTGCAACACATCACTTGGTACACATCCACTGCTAAACAAAGTTGACCAGACGTGACGCTCTGTGATATCAGCAAACAGTTCCTGCATGTAATGCTCGAACGCTGCGATCTTCGCACTTGTACACTTTGCACCAGACAACACGCAATACACATCCTTCAGCCATGCGTAGCCGCTCAGCTGCAATCAAAACTGTACCCCCATTGCATGAAAGCGCCCTTCTGCTGTCTTGACTCGACAAGAAGATCAAAGTTCATCTGATGCGTGAGCTATTCGCAAACTAAGTCTGAGAGGCGGCACTCTGTTTCTTGGCAGTTTGAATTTCGAGGCATTGCTCACGATGCCACGCCTTCCAAGCAACTCTCTGACACTTTTGTCCACAAAACCGAATCTTCTTGCAGCCTGCATGTACCAGCTACCCTTTCAGCAAAACACTTGACTGGCTAACATCAACATTCAGATCTTGATTGTATGGAAGAGAAAATGCAACGGAGAAATAAGCAAGACAGTTGAAGAGTGAGTGCAATCAGGGTAAACCTAAACACTGCCCCAACATGTTTCACCAACATGTTTCACATTAACGAATACATGGAAAGAATGCACTGCATGATGAGTGAGTGAGCATGGGCAGGGTTTACCTGAGCATAGCTTGAGGTTGTTGGGGTTGCCGCACTCAGCGCATAGCGTATTGTCAGCTTTGTCCCGCCGTGTTGACACTGTCTCTTGCATGTAGCTTGGTGTAACTGCAAGGCATGCTGGCTGTCAATATCATGGCACCATATCATCAGCTTAGCCAGGGCATGTTACATTGTTGGCAACAATTTGACACAATAGTATGAGGGAGCAGTCTACACTGCAAGGACAGAGCTATGAGCGAGGGAGTGTCTAGAGACATGGAAGCAGTGGAGATAGCAAATATCAACCACTGCAAACAGTGGGTATGAGGGAGAAAAGAAATAACACTTACTGCAAACAATGAGTGTGAGGGAGGAAAGAAACGACCTCTTACTGCAAGGCAGAGGTGAGAGAAGAACATGCAGTTCAAGGACAAAGCTGTGAGCACGGTAGAGTCTGTAGACGTGGAAACATTGGGTATGAGGGAGAAACGTAATGACAACTACTGCAAGGCAGAAGCGTAGGACATGAACACACCTACACCTGCGTCCCAGTGTTCTGTTGATGTGGCCTTGGTGCCCTTGGCTGTTTGCTGCTGCATCAGATGCCCAAAGGGCTGAAGAGGTACGGGCACTGACTTGAAGGCAGAGGTGTGAAGTGTGCACTTACAGACTAAAAGGAGACCAGGGACACAGTTTTGAGCAAGACAGTATCCGAGGACATTCATGAAACTTTTGGTGTTCAGGGCAGAAATGTGAGAAATGGACATACCTACACCTGCGTCCCAGTTTTCTGTTGATGTAGCTTTGGTGCCCTTGGCTGCCGGCTGCTGCATCAAATGCCCAAACAGCTGAAGAGGCACCTGCAGTCATACTGCCCGTGTTGAGATACCTGAAAGTAGATGCAAAGCAAGCACCCTCGGCCAGCATGGGTACCAATGCAGCTTGCAACAGGTGACGCTGTCAAGGGTGCGGGACAGTCTGAGCAAGTTGCAGCGTTAAGCGCTTATTTGCAGCAGTGCATGGGCAATGAACAGTGTCAAATGCTTGCTGTCAAATGCCCAACGGGCTGAAGAGGCTCCTGCAGTCATACTGCCGCTGTTGAGGCACCTAGGCATGTAGGCAGCGCTCCATCTCGTGAATGGCAGTTACAGCATCTACCAAAGTTGAAAGAATTTGCCAAAGGAACAACAGGAAATGACTGATGTCAAACTGCTTGATTGCTATATACACATCAAGAAATGCACAGAACTCAGGGTGGGCAGGAAAGCTGCTAATGCTGAATTGCTTGATCGCAACAGCGCATGTCAAAAGGCAAATAAGGCATCATTCAGGGTGATCAGTAGGAGGGACTGATGCTGAACTGCTTGGAGTCTGAGGGGCTAGAGGCAAAATACCAGGTGAATACAAAAGGTGCCAATGCTGAGTCGCTTGACTGCAACATCAGTTGTCGAACAAACAGTCCAGGGGGTTTGAGAGGAAATCCTTACGCTGAATTGCTTGGGGCCTGAGGGAACAGAGGCTCTGCTTCTGAAGGCAGCAGTGATGGCCGTTTGAGTCTCATCAACGTCAAAGTGCTCTGGGTCAAACATCCTGCAAACACAGCATTCCCACTCTGACTGAATGCTATAGAAGCTCCTTTGCAAGACTACATGCATTTGCACAGCCTTACACAATACTGTTCATGAGCTCTATGGACTATTCTGATAAAACAGTCTTCATCATCTTGCCTGAACAAGACTGCATGGTTGTATGGAGGTGAGCTGCATGTGTGTACTTGGACTGGCTGATGCCACAGCTGCGGGAGCTGATCCGCAGCTGCGGCTGGACTGGGTCAAGATTGACAATCATCAGCTTCCCATGCTGGTTCAGCATTGCATCTGGTCAAAGCAGCTGAAGCAAGGGTCCAGAAATAGATGAGAAATCATGCCTTACATGTATGCCTACCTTTCCTTGCAGTTCAGCGCCGATGATGCCTCTGCGCACATTTTGAGGTACTTTCTTTGACTTGATTTACGCTTGGCAGCCAGAATATCAGTCAGGAAATCCTGGTAGGGCTGGTTGCCCATGCCTTCAAAGCCATTGCTGTCTTCAGGCGGGCAAGCCATAGCACCATCCAACACCTTCAGAACAGACAGTAAACTTGCCATGTACTTCATGACAGCAAACTAAGCACAAAGATGACCAAATTTCCAGTCAGGTCCTGGTAGGAGCAGGTGCCCATGCCTTCAAAGCCATTGCTGTCTTCGGGCAAACAGGCCATGGCACCATCCAAAACCTGCAGAAAACACAAAACTTTGTGAAAGCTTTCCACCAGCAGTGTAAACTTGAATTGCCGCAAAAGCAGCACAAAAGAAAACAATTGCTTTGTAAGATGGGCAATCCATGGCACCATCTAGAACCTGCAGGACTGCGAGTCCCACTTTGCGTTTCAACAGTGCGTCAAGACATTTCCCAGTGCATCGTCCAGTGCAACAATGCCCCACTCGTTTGCTGAGCATACAAATTGCAAAGGCTGGGCTACAACACAAGGCAAGAAAAACAGTGTGCCAGCGGTGAATGACGAGGGAACAAGGAAGATACAGCATCACTAGGAAGCATGCAAGCGCTCAATGTTGGGCCAGACAAGGTGTTTGCCCAAAACCTGAAAGCTATGCCCCAAGAGTGGAGCTGACTTGAGATTCAAAGTTGACCAAGGCAGTGGGATTGGCATGGTCACACCTGACAGCGGCCGTTTGACTCCTCAGGCGGGAACAAGCTAACTAGGCGGATATCATGCTGCCAGTGATCACCATTGTCGTACATGTACCCCATCTCATCCCCTGGTTCCTGCACCACATACGCACTTCATTGACACTCATCAGCTCTGCTGGACAACTTGTGCATATGCTGTGCAACACCTTACAGCACGTATGTACAAGAACTGTGATGCACCCAGAATTGTGCCTGTAACAGCAGCCGCAGACAAAAGGCTCATGTCATGCATACGGTGGTCACCATTGTCATACATGTTAATGTCAGCACATATAATTACTCTCTCTTTCTCTAACCCATCTCATCCCCTGGTTCCTGCGTGGTACAAGCATTGGCGTGACAACAAGCCGTCTAGCGTATATCCACAACTTGTATTGTGGACATAGACAGTGTGTTGATGCACTGCAACTGATGCATTGTGGGCAACACCTCATGCAACAGCATGCATGATTGCAAACAGCAAGACATATGCAAAGTATGTCAACCCTTGGTCTGAGCACACACAGGTCTTGGAGTTAAGTTGCTGCAAGATGACCAACACATGCACCTGACGGCCAAGAAATGTGCCAGCACGGTGGTGACTGCAAACTATGTGTGGTGATGCCCTGACATTATACTTCATCAGGTTTGAGGTGGTAGGGTTTCAAAAGAAAAATCTACAAAATTATTTCTGTTAGGGGAACTTATTAGGTCGTAGGATTCAGGATTTGAAGGGTTTTTTGCGCTTTCTATGGTGGGAATCACAAACCGATGAGATGTAATGCAGGTGGTGATGATGACAGACCTGCAGGATTTCGGCTAGGCGGGTCTTCTCGTCGTCAAGATAGTCATAGCCATTCAGAATCATGCACATCAGATCGATGGAATTGCTTTCGCCATGGCTGTGCAATGCGATGTTTCATGTTAATGACAATAAGAATCTTGGGGTGGTGATTACAAACCTGCACAATCTCAGCTAGGCCGGGTTTCTTGTTGTCAAGGTAGTGATAGCTGTTCGCATTTGTGTGCTTCAAGTCAATGGCATTGCCGTCGTTACGGCCATGATTTGGAAGCTAACGACAGATTTACTGCAGAATTTTGATGCCCCACCTGCAAGACCTCAGCTAGGCGTGTTTTCTTGTCGTCAAGGTAGTCATAGCCGTTGAGGTTCATGTGCATCAGGTCAATAGCGTTGCTGTTGTTAGGGCCCCACGAAGCGCCGTCCCGCCGGTCATAGAACTGATACTCATGATAGTTTCTGGCCCAACCCATGACTGGCGTCACAACCTGTATACACAGAATCACACTAAGCAATTTACTATGCCAAGACAGCTATTGGCTCAAGCCTATCCCTGATGTCTATAGCAGCGCATACAATATGCCGCTGTTGATGCAGTGATGGTGAATGTGGCGTTAGGTCAATAGCGTTGCCATCATTGGAGCCCCGCAAAGCGCCATCCCTTCTGTCATACAATCAATAATGATGTTAGTTTCTAGCCTGGTCCATCCCTGGTGTCACAACGTGGATCATGTTTCAGTCATTTGACGCCTTATCTGCAACGCTATGCAGTCAGCATGATCTCAAGCAAACATGCCACATAGCGCTGGACACGTTTTGGGTAAGATGACATGGGACACCTTGTCCTGGACTGGGTGTCCCATGTCATGGACTGTTTTCAGGCAGACGGCTCCAGACACAGGCACAGAGCAATGAGACATTCAGTCCTGTGGCCATAATTTCACAGCAAAGAGTTGGTCACACAAAATGCAATTCTGGGTGAAACTGTTGCTGAATTAAACTGCTGTTAAGAAATAATACCTTGTCTTGGAAGGTTCTCAAAGAGATGGCTCCAGAGACTCTGAAGCGGCGCCATGTGCGAGGGCTTATATTCTCCATCTCAATCTCCAGCAGCATGTCCTGAAACTAAACAGCATCAAGGAGCGCACTGCACGCAGTTTCAGAGCTTTGACCAGATGCACACGGACTCAACTCTGCACACTCAAGCTGCTTTACCAAGCCGTTGTACGCCGCACCTCCTGTCCTATATGAAACCCTATCAGCAGTAGAAGTTGTTGACAGAGCTTCCTGCAGGACAGGTGGTGTGGAACAGAACAGCTTTGGTCAGTCCTTACTGAAAACAGCCTAGTGCAGGTGCCTGTGGTTGTTACTGATGCCCAGAGGATGGGTTCAGGACAGACGCAGCACTGCTACAACAAGTTTCGGCACTGCTGCCAGCAGATTCACAGATGCAGTTAGACATGTGCTGGCACAAAACCAATACAGACACATGCAGAAGACACAGCAAGTTGGCTGCTGTCAGAAGGTGCCGTCTAAAGCAGTGGTGCAACAGCAGTGAGAGGTGTTGACAGAGCTTTGCGCAGGATAGGTGATGCGGAACAGAACAGGTTTGGACGGCCTTTTCCAAAGGCAGCCGAGTGTAAGTGCCTGAGGCTGTTACTGATGTTTATAGGATGGATCCAGGACAGATGCAGGACTGCTTTGACAACTCTCAGCAATGCTGTAGGCAAATCCACAGATGCAGCTAGACACATTCTGACTGAAACACTTATCAGACACATGCAGTCACAGACACAGAGAGTTGCTTGCTGTCAGGAGGTGCTGTTCAAAGCCATTGAATGCCACATGAGCTGTGCTGCATCAAACACTGTCAACATCAGTGCAAGGGTGTCAACAGGGCTTCACGCAGGACAAGTGATGTGGAACAGAACAGCTTTGGACGGCCTTGTCCAAAGGCAGCCAAGTGTAAGTGCCTGAGGCTGTTACTGGTGTTACAGTGTGGATTCAGGACAGGTGCAGTACTGCTTAGACAACTCTCGGTAATGCTGCAGACAGATTCACAGATGCACCCAGACATGTACTGACACAAGCACCAATCAGACATAAGTGATAAGACTCAGATTCATACATGTGGCTGCCTTTGGAAGCTGTGCAAAGCCACTATATGCCACATCACCTGTCCTGCAGGCAAGACTCTGGCAACAGCAGCAAGAGGTGTTAACAGAGCTTCATGCAGGACAGGTGAGGTGAGCCAGAACAGCTTTGGGCAGTCCTTACTGAAAACAGCCTAGTGCAGGTGCCCATGGCTGTTACTGCTGTTTATAGGATGGATCCAGGACAGATGCAGGACTGCTTTGACGACTCTCAGCAATGCTGTAGACAGATCTACAGATGCAATCAGACACGTATTGACACACACACCCATCAGACAGATGCACTCACAGAAACAGAGAGTTGCTTGCTGTCAGGAGGTGCTGTTCAAAGGGATTGAATGCCACGTGATCTGTGCTGCACCAAACACTGTTGACATCAGCACAAGGGTGTTGACAGGGCTTCATGCAGCACAGGTGGTGCAGAACAGAAAAGCTTTGCACACCACCTTCTGACAGCAGCCATGTCTAGGTGCCCATGGCTGTAACTGATGTTTTCAGGATGGATGCAGGACGGATGAAGCACTGTCAGCACTGCTGCAGGCAGAGTCACAGCTGCAGTTGGACACACACTGACACAGACACCAATCAAATACATGCAGTCGCATACACAGAGAGTTGGCTGCCGTCATAAGGTGCTGTCCAAAGCACCTGTGTGCCACACTACCTGTGCTGCATGAAAGGCTTTTGCAACACAGTTAGAGGTGTTGACAAAGCTTCAAGCAGGACAGGTGATGCAGAACAGAACAGCTTTGGACAGCACCTACTGATGGTAGCCAAGCGTGTATTCCCCCGGCTGTCACTGCTGTTAGATAGGATGGATCCAGGACAGATGCAGCAGTGCTACACTAACTCTCAGGAATGCTGCAGGCAGCTGTGTATATGCCGTGAGTCACACACTGACACAAACACCAAACGAACACATGCAGTCATGGACACAGCAACTTGGCTGCCTTCAGAATGTGCTGTGTAGAGCTATTGTATGCCACATCGGCTGCGCCGCATGAGACACTGTCAACAGCAGTACAAGGTGTTGATAGAGCTTCATGCAGGACAGGTGATGTGGAACAGAATGAGCTTTGCATGGCCTTCTCAAGGCAGCCAAGTGTAGAGGCCTGCGCCTGTTACTGCTGTTTGAGGGGACAGGTCCACGACAGGTGCAGCGCTGCTTTGGCACATGCAAATGGGGCAATCAGCATGCAACTTGTCCTCAGTTGACTATATGCAGCGCATGCTGTTGGCAGCAGGCACTGCTCTGACACTTTGTGGAGAATGTGTTTGGCACAAAGCTCAAGCATGTCTTGCTATGTGCATCAAGCGCGCCTCTTTGACAGCCGCAACTTCATGCAAAAGTTCGCGATGTAAGAGCTTGTGATACCATGCAGTTCAGACTCGCAACGGAAGTGAGGCTGCAGTTTGAGGGCTATGTTTGAGCTGCTTGAAAAGGTGCTTATCTGTTTGCAGACGAGTGACATCATGCAGCCTTTGGTGGCAAAGGAAGTACAGCTGCAGTCAAAGGTCATGTATGGCAGTACCTGCTTGAAAAGGTGCTCAACAGATGGCAAGTTTGCCGCAAGCTTCTTCTTCTTCTGCTCCATGAGGCAATGGACAAATTGCTTCTCTGCAATTAAGAAAGATTTGTCACTCAGTTGGGCCTTACAGTTATAGTAGTGTTCAACTGATCACTGACATCATCAGACTTGTGATGATTTCATGGAAAGGCAGAATCGACGGCTGCTGCCACTCTGCTGTTTATGCCTGTCAGCTAGTGCTGTGTGCTGTAGGCTGGCAGAACCCAACATCTGCAAAGAGTGCTTCGCATTGCAGTATCGGCAGCAAAACGGCCAGTCCTACTCAAGTCTAGCTGTATCTGTTGCAAGCGCAGTCTGTTGAGCTCTTGCATTGCAGCATGCTTATGTCAAGGCAACAGCCATCAAGCTATCATATGTGTGACTGCTGATCAGAGCCTTGGTAGTGCTTTGAAGGCCACAATTCATGATGAGGCATGATCACCTGGAATGTGTGGGTATGCCTGCGTTTTTCCCTCAAGAATGGCGTGATCGCAAGTGCAAATGCCTTGGCAGTATTGCCATAGGCAGTCCAAGTGTCTGAAAGACACTTACAAAAGCTTCTGTGTTTGCGCGCAGGTACATCTGACACTGACCCGCGCGTCCTGGATCAGTCCCACTGCATGCAAGTGCACGCCCGTTTACTGACTTCCTGCTCCAATTGCTGGTATTCTGTCTATCCGAACCCATACATTGTCTGGACAGTCATCATACGCATATAGCCCTGCAGGTCACATGACATGTAACTATGTGTGATAGCTTGCAATAAGCACCCACCTACTTTATATGTCGAGCTGTCATGGGGATGCACAGTTGACGCACGGGATGGCAGTACTGGACCTCAAGGCTGCTTTGCATCATCAATGTAGCGGCCACCATGGCATACTATGCTGAAAAGTGCTGCCACTTGCCTGCATTGCAATGCCTTCACCCTCATTTGCTTGGCAAACGCCCCAACTGTGCTTCTTGCCACTGTCTGCATCTTAGGGCCAGGTCAGCGGAGCTCCGGCTTGAAACAGATTGAACGATACGATACTGTGCTTCAGCTCAAGCTCACATTCACAGACGGGAGCCTCCCAAGTTTCCGGATCAGAGTAGACCCAACGTTGGACTGAAGTATCCTGAGGATGGATCTTGATCGGTCCGGCTGTGTGCTCCGTGCGTTGTGACGCTGAGCTTGGCACAGACGGCGTGGGACCCGCTTGCCTGTTTTGCATGAATTTCATCATTTCTTGCTGCATATGTTCGTCCATAGGTTCTTCCTCGTCGGGGTCACTGCCTAAGTGATCAAAACGCCGGTAGTCCAGGCTGTTGTAAGCGCTCATGCTGGAAGCACTTGTCGGATCAGCTCAGGGCTACGACAGCTGTGGCCCAGCGTAATGCTGACGGCGGTTGTGAGGGAGTTGACAGTCTGCCAGAGTTTTCAGCGATTGCATTCAGCAGTTGCCTGACCTAACCGCCCTTTCGCACAGGACGTTTATTGTCAGAGTCTTGAGAGGCGTCGCTATAAATTGCAAGGTTGCATTTTGAACGTTGCATGCGATCAACGAAGGGAAAAGCAGCGCAGAAAATAATATGATTGACAAACATTGGCTGCAGAAACATGGTCTGAGCGTGGCACACTGGGCCAGATGGCAACACAAACCTGGAAATGAACAGCTTTCTGACATAACGGGAATGCCCCGATGAGGACTCACGACTAGCAGACAATTGCGTTGAGATACACAGTAGATGGTCATTGAGCTGTAGCATAGGACGCTTTCCAAATACTTCTAAGCGAAAGCAAGACAGGGATGGTACAGCACGCACTCTAGATGCTCAGCAGACCATACTGAGCATAACATTGGATGCTGCAAATTTTGATCAGAGCCGTTAGTTTTGCTGTTAGCTCCTGATGTCCACTCCCAGCATCTGTTTTATCTCCTCAAACGTGAACCAACTGATGCCTGCTGCTGGTGCAAGCTTAATCATGTTTGGCAAGACGCCCTGCATGTGTGCGTGGCAGCCACTATATGTGGCTACTCCTCTGCTGTGCTTCACATCTGCTTCGACTGTTGGAGCAATGACTACCAGCAAAACTAGGGATGACTGTGACCGCAAATGATGCACTCAATTTGCCACATGCAAGAGAACTCATAAGCGTGTCATGTCACATGCAAGCTGGCATGCAAGCAGAGCGCAGTGTTTGCATGCATACATCACTGTGATGCAGGTCCAATGCAAGCATGCGGGCTTGTATCAGTGCACAAGCGCTGAATTTCACCGTATCTTGGCTTTACTGCATGCATTGATGACACAAACTGCTGAGCATGCCACTGCATTAGTGTACATGTACAGCAGCCATGAAGCACTAAACTTGTGCTCTGAGTATGGAGGGTCCAACATGGACAAACAGTGGTGCTACTGCATGGTTGTGCATGTACATTGTAACAGCATTTGCGTGTAGTTGCATGTGACAGCAAATGCATTGAGATTGCACGAGACAGCAGTTGCATGAAGCTCACCCTATAAAGGCCTTTGAGCCCATCAGCTTGGACAGTCTTGCGCAGCACATCTGTCATGCCTGTATATCTCAACTTGGCACCATTTGCTCCTTGGGCCTGCATTGCACATGGATCAGTGCTGATGATGATGTCAACAAAACTTGTGCGCATCTTGAAGACAGCATATCTGCCATGCCTGTGTATCTCAACTTGGCGACCTTGCTCCTTCTGCCTGCATTGAGCACAGATTTGTGCTGTTGATGACACCAAAGCATGAACGCTACTGCGAGACAACACATCTGCGATGCGTACACGTCTCAACCTGGCACCATTTGCTCCTTGGATCTGCATTCCACGTCAGGCATGCTGCTGATTTGCCCTGCTTGAGCATCAGTCTTAAATGCATTCAGCTTGTCTGCTGCGGTCCCTTCTGTTGTCCTGCTTTGATTCCACAGCAAAGAGTGAGAAAAGTGTAGTTTGGGATGGGTTTTGCTGAAAAATCAATGTCGGGCATTAGCATGGCAAAGACGCACCTTGAATGCAAAGGCGTTCACTTGATATGCCAACAGTACACCTAGTCCAAGCAAAGCATTCATTTGCTTGCTAACACACATGTTGTGCACACCAGTTCATGCACATAAGGTGGCACAGAACTCAGTATACACATCTGCTGACTTGCTGAAAGGGCTGAAGGTTGATGTACCTCTTGGACACCTTATCAGTAGATTACTGGGTGGCGATCGTGATGCATATGACCAAGGACCACCGCACGCCAGAACTTTTTGTTGTAACAGCGCTAGCAGATACAATTCAGACTGTGCTAGACATGCAAGACTGGCATCAAGAGAGCCACAATTGGTGTCTGCAGTTGGGTATGAACAAAGCGAAAATGGCACAAGCTTTTTGTACCTGCAGTCGCGTGCGGACCAGCGCAAGAGGGTATGACGCAAACTGTGCTATCGAGCTAGACACCATGCCAGCCCCTAGGATGGCCATCGGGGGTGGGTCGCCGTGATACCGGAACAGTAGCTGCTCCTTGAAGATTTCAAAGGCTGCAATGTCAACCCCAGCGAATGGAATGATGCCTAGCTGCAAGCACAGACCAGCCTTATCAGGACTTGGAAGCCGTCTAGGTGACACAAGACAACAGGCTGCTCAGTACAAAATTTGCAGGCTGCTGTGAACTTTGCAGCAGATGAAACTGGACCCGAGCACACACACGCAGATGTTTTGTGACTGCCTAAACCTTTGCAATTGTGTGGAGCAGTCACTGCAAGGACTTGCAGCAAAAAGGCAAGCTTCAAGCGAGAGTACGTCTCAGACACGGGTATGCAACAGCAATCAACGCATGCATAAGATATTATATCATGCCTGTGCTGCAGATTTCATGCACTCTTCAGATGTCAAAGCATGTCAAGGACTTGCACATAGGCCTCAGCATCAACAACAGCATCGACAACAGCACTGACAATAGAATCAAAAGGATAGACAACAGAAGAGCTTACTAGTGATGGTGTGAGGCCTCGATAAAAGGCTCTTACGCCTTCATACTTGAGCACCCGCCGTATGCAGTCAAACATGCCCTTGTAGGTGCCTGCTGAGGAGACAGCAAGACGCGTTCTGACAAGCTCCATGGGATATATGATGGCCTGAAAGCAGCAATGTTGAAGATGTCATGCTTGGTGCTGTGTAGCAAAGCTTTCAATTCAGAGTCAGCCTGACAGTGGAAGTTGTTGGTGCTTGCAAGCTTCAAGTGTTTGCTACATGCAAGCAAATGTGCCTGTGTAGGTGCCCTCCAGCAGGGTGCCGTTGGAGGAGCTTCATGAGGTGAATCTTGGCAACATATCAGGAGCATGACCTCATTTGTCAGCACCATCCGAGCCACAACCATTGCACTTTCTTGTGTGCCAAAATTTTGTTAAAACTGCTTGCTAGTTGAAAATAACTAGCAAAAGGATGTGAATAGATCCATTACATGCCAGAATATCCCATGTAAGGCCCTTGAACTCTACACCAGCAGTGAAGTTCAACAAGATTTCTTCTTTACATGACACGTGCAGGGGTCGCTTCGCATGTGTACTTGCTGATCATGCCCAGCCTGGCAAGCCACTTGGCAGAGAGGGCATTTTACTGAATCAGAATCAATTTTACATTGTAGACATTGCAATTGCTGACAGCCCGTCCTGCTGAGGCCCAATACCTGCGCTGATGCCCCAGCCAAGCCGCCGCAAGCCATCCTCTCCATGGGAGTGATGCGTTCCAGGTGGTTCTTGGCCACAACAGCCTTGATTCTGTCATTCAGAGTCAGCCTCAAAGCTGTCTCAGGGGCAATCTTGACCACATTCACCCCATTGCCTCTGAAGTACGCCTTGATGGTGCCTGAGACACAGCAACAGCACGCTTGCAATGACCAGCATCAGATGCATTGCCTCCGAAACATGCGCTGATGGCGCTCAAGGTGGGTCTTGGCCACAACAGCCTTGATTCTGTCATTCAGCTCCAGCTTCAAAGCGGTCGCAGGGGCAACCTTGACCACACGCACCCCATTGCCTCTGAAGTATGCCTTGATGGTGCCTAGCACACAGCAGATCAAGGTCATATTGACCTGAGTGATGGGTCTCTGCTCGATGGCATAGCAGTAGCAGCAACAGCTACAGTCTGCCCTTCATTAGATGACTTTGATTTGACGCCATGAAGGCATTGGGCGCCAGACGAGTAGTTGGGCAGCGCAGACAGCAGAAATGCATATGGAAAGATGCATTGGCAAATGCTTGTAAGAGATCTCGTGGGTCTTTGCAGACAGCATTCATCAGGGTTATTCATGCTGATGCTACACTGGCTGCCTGCTTGAATCCAACTCAATCGGAACATTGCACAGACATTGTGATACAGAAGACTTTGAGTTGGCAGCAGCATTGACAGCAGCAAGGGCAGTCGCAACAAGAAACCGGCTGCAAAGAGCTCAAAATACCTTTGAGACAGGCACAGATTGCACGCGACATGCGGGCAGATGGCGAAGCATGCAGGCAAATGGGTTTTTGGCCGCTTGCATGTCTGAACTTCACTGTCGTAGCAGCCGCAGCAAAATTCTTTCTATAATAGCCTGACATGAAGAAAACAGGTAAACTGCATGTGCATTACTGGCCTATCAAGGCAATGTATGACATTGTTCGAATGTCATGCAAGGAGGAAGACTTTTGACTCAACACTGCTACCCCTGACACACCTTCTGCTGCCATTTTCTGCAGACCACCACGCAAGGTGAGAGCTTGTGCACCATCCTGTATCTGAAGCAACATCTTCAGTCTGTCCACAGGCGCAGTGCAAGTCCGACTAATAGCCCCAGCAACGCCTGCATATCACTTGATTCTCGAATTGGCCTCTCAACAAGAAAAACCTCGATTCTGGCATTCAGCTTGAGAGCAACTGACCTCCTGCCAGCATGATTTTCAGGGGCCGGGTGGGATCGGCCATTTCGGCCTCAACCACCCCGCCCTTGTCGCGCTCCTTAGAGGATATGCTTCCGTATCAAACAAGAATGACGCAGTTTGCCTTTCGGGAAGGTATCAATTCTTTGCTGTGTGAGCAACAAAGTTCAGCTCAAGTTTCGATCGACAATAGCCCGTCAAACGCGGACTTGTCAATCGCGCGCAGCAACAGGCAAGCTGAAACGTCACGACCGAGCGCAAGTATATAACTATTCTACGCGTGGAGTCAGAAGCAAAGGCGACTTTTTCTTCTGGGCCTTTATTAACTGCAAGCCGAGAATGACGGCGCTTTCACGTCGAATGGCAGCGTCGAGATTGTACTAGCGATTTGGCAATCGAGTACTGCAACGAGCTCGTTGAACTATTGCGCTTGAGATCGGATACCACCATGGACCGTGTTCCCGACTCTTGCTGCACCGCTCCTCTTCTTTCAAGTGAAACTGTCTTGTGAAACTGTTCATTGGGGGGGAGTGGGGTCCATCAGGGTGAGCCCGAATATTTTCAAAGGGGCGATTGTCAGCTGCAGCAGCGTTCTTGCTGCCGGATTTGAGCTTCCAAAGTGTCTGGTGAAGCGCTAAGCACTCGTGGTCTGGCCTGCGTCAATCAGGGGTCTCTAAATCCATTCAAAGCCTCGTAAACAGCAATCTTTTGCCGACTTGTTCAAATCCAGCCTGACAAGCTTACCGACGCTCTGACCGACTCGCGTAGCGGCAGAAGCTCGGCGACTGGCCTGGAAGCTTGCATTGTCTGCCATGCAATCCAATTTACCGGTTTCTGCCTTGAGGAGAGAGCAGCTTTGGTCTTCACAAGCCTGACTGATCTACACTTCAAGTGCACTTGACCCATATCCAGCCCAGCTGCAGTACATGGTGTAGGCAGGTCATATGCAACACCCAGAGTCATCCAGGGCGGACTATGTTGGTGGTTCCAGAGCAGTATCAACAAGTATATGATAGCATCAAAGCAGACTTCTACAACAGTCAGGAGAGAAAAGTGCTTGTGTTTGTGGCCATAGACTCCTGTGACTCTGTCTGTGCCACCAAGACATTGCAGGTCTGACCACAGCTGTTCCATTGCAATGCTGCGCGCTGGCTTCAGCAAGTTGGTCACCCACTCTTGCCTGTGTGTAGAGCATCTTCCACCGAGATAGCGTCCAGTTTGCTCTGTACCCCGTGTCCTGCTACTCCGAGGTGCAGAGGCTTTGCCAAGAAGTGCTGCAAGACGCAGAGGCGAGTGCACTGCTACACCACAATGTGCATGTCGCACTCGTCACCAAGTGCACAGCACAAGTCTCGCATGCAACATGCTAGGCTGAAGTGCTCTGAGCATGCTTTTGTGCTCATTTGGTCAAACCGTCAAACCAAGCTACCTTACAGCAAGTGGGTCTTGACCATATTTTTGAAAACAGTGAATCAACATCAAGCAGAATCTGAAAGGGCACATGCGCTCTGTTCAAGCATGACGTATAGCTGCTGGCACTTAAACCAGATGTGCTTCTGCAACAACCAACACATGACATGCTTCTACTGACTGACTGTCACCAAAAGACTAGCAAGCATTGAAGCTCTTCAACTTCTCCAGTCTTGCAGAGGTCTGTCAGGTCTTTGGCAATACCATGGGCTTGTAGACGTAAACAGCTGTTCTGCGTTGCCACAGAACTTGCACATTTTGAAGCACCTTTTCTGCATTGACACACGAACTGCAGACGCTGAGCAGTTTTTGCACCTGCCAGAGGACTTGTGTGCACTGACTGGCTATTCTGCACTACAGCAAGACATCATCACTTTCATTTCATGTTTGAACGTAAGGTATTATCACCCTGCAAGGGGCATACAGAAGCAGCGTTGATCAGCTAATTACACACAGAGAGCAAAATCATATACTTCAGAGTACTACAAGGCTGTTTCACAATGCTGCAGGACTTGCAGACACTAATTCTGATCAATTGTGGGGCCACAGAGGATGTAGCCAAATTGCTGGGCCTCCAGGAGTCTGTCCGAGTGATTGTCATTGACAGCCACAGGCCGTTTCACCACAACCTGAATGACCCAAACGATAGGGCCATCTTGGCATTCTGCAATCCCTCAGATGGGTCATGTGATGACGTCCCTGAGCCAGACATATACGCAGGTAAGCCACAGTATGGCTAACAAGAATTGCCTGTGTCATCAGAAAGTAGTCAGGCAGAGCAGTCACTGCTGGTTCTCATGCTGATCATTTGCATTGTTCGGTCAACAAACCAAATTGCCTGCCCTGCTGTAGGGTCTGCACTAATTGGCCAAAGTGTGGTTGATAGCTGGAATGCAACGCTGCACGCTAGGGTTTGCATTCGCCCTCCCAAGCTGCTGTCAAGGCGTCCTGCAAGCACTACAAGCTGACCAGGGGTCAACCTTCTTTAGGCACAATGTAGTGCCTGTGTAACTGAGTACTGCGTCATATCAGATCTTTGGCACCCAGCACATCTCACAGAAGGTCTTGCATGAGTGACTCATGCCTTCAGGTTCAGATGAGGAGGAGCAGGAGTTTGATGAGGACGCAGAAAATGACTCAGGCCCCCCAAACAGAAGGTCAGTATGATCTTCTTTCACTCACTTTCAGTCACTTGAGCACAGCAAAGGCATCAGATAGCCATCAATCGTCGCAGCTTTGCGCATTAGACGCTGATCTATACATACATGCATAAAAAACGCATGCTAGTTGGGCTCAAAGGGCTTGCTAGGTACGAATGGTCACCAAGCGACTGTCTTTGAGCAATCTTGTCTGTTCACATGCTGAACCACTTCAGCTGACCTACGGCGATGATCATGCTCTGCTACCAATACCTTATTGTCAACGTCTGCTGAGCAAGGCAAATGAGGGCAAAATCAATCCAGGAGAGATTTTTCTCTACATCATTCTACGCTGAGCTGTTGAAATCCAATATACAGCCAGCACTGACGCAAAGAGCCCTATCATGTCACGTTGCCATTCATGGCAATACTGCGCCTCAGCATCCAGTACCCTGTAGGGACTAGGTGCATGCATCAGCTTCAATCTTGCCCTGAGCAGCCAGCCACCTTGTAGGAAATGAAAGCCAAACATGCAGCCTACTCAGCAGGAACATGCAGCTCATGCCAGATAATTAGGCAAACATAAGTATGTTGATAGCAGCAGTCAACATACAAGCATGACTCAGCATGCCTTACCTAATGCAGGCAAAGGGTCTCACCTGACAGCTCACATGCGGGAGTTTCCCGCCAAGATGACAGGCAGGAGCGCGCCAAGCAGCGGCGGGAAAGACGGCGAAAGCGCAAGGAATACTACCAGAAAGGGCTCACAACAGGGCAGCCTGCCACATGCATGCTGTACAAGCTAGCTGACGCTCTACGGCTGGAAGACAACCATTTGCTTTGGTAAGCGTTGTTAGTGAATGGAGTAGTGCCAGAAAGGGCTGACAACAGGGCAGCTTTCCACATGCATGCAGTACAAGCTAGCCGACCTCTCTGATCAGAGGACAATCACATTCTTTGGTGAGCGTCATGATTGAAGCTGAGTGGTGCATGCATCATATTGATGCTGCAGGGCTGTTCGTTTGAATGCATGCAGTACTATTGGCGGGCTAGCCTGACACACAAAAGCTGCACAAGCTAGCTGGCGTTCTGCGGCTGGACATCAAGCATCTTCTTGGTAGAGCACAATTATGCACGTGGCTGCTGCGTTCATTTTGTCAAGAGACAAGGCCAAGCAATGACGGTTGGGCCACACACCGTGGCCCACTGCCACGGTGTGTGGCCCAACTGCAGATACAGAAAGTGAAGACTTGTGAAGCCTCGACTTTGCAAGGCATGCAGTTGCAGACAGCTTCCTTTCAACTCACCGTACCCAATCCTTTTCCTAAGATAATAAGGAAGAAAGGCCTCATTCTCATGAAACATATGACCAACTGTCTGTTTTTACTAGACTGGCTGTTACTAAGCTTGCTTTCAATCCACCTGAATCTTGACGGCAAGTCACATGCTGCTTCCAGAATTCAATGCGCATATGTAGTGGACATGTATTGTGACAGCACTTTTGAATGACTACTTTGGTTCCAAAGAAACTTGTCCTTACGTTGATTTGCCCTTCCTCTGGAGTACCACTGCAGTCAGCGTGCAGTGATTGACTCCCAATTGTGCTGTACCTACATTGAGATTGTCCCTACCTTGAGTGTTCTCACCAAAAGAAATTACTGAGTATCAAACTTCACTTGGTGTGCAAAGCAAGTGGCATAGCACTTTGTAGTTGTAGTTTGTGGTAGTGTCTGTGTGACTTGCAATCAGCCTTGTTGGCTGGCCGAAGCATGGAAACCATACTTTGTTCCTCTGTGTAGGCTGTCCATTCTGGCGCTGACAGACCATTTGATACACCAGCGAATACCGCATGAGCTGTACAGCATGTGGCTAGCTGATATGGAGGATGCGGTGAGCTTCTGCATCTGCGTTTTGCCTTATGCTGTTCCTTTCTGCAAGCTCTAAAGCATGACTTGCCACACAGCACAGAGCAGCTGTCATTTGTGCTTCAGCATGAGCAAGCTGCATCGCTGTGACTTGATCCAGGCCCATGCATTGTAACACATCCTGCATTGTATGCAGCAACATCAACTTGCAGCGACAGAAGCAAGTCAAAACTTGATCATCCATCTGACATATTGAGCATGCCAGCAAGTGATTGTTTTTTGCTTCACAGTACAGCTTCTCACAACAAATCTTGTTGATTGGTGCCTTGCAAGCATGAAAGCCGCTATGCTTGTTTCAGTTGATCAGTTGTCACAATGCTAGCTGTAGATGTTGCATTCGAGTTGAGGCTACAGCCACGTGCTCAGCATCTGCCCCTGATGGACTTGCAGGTGAGGGATGCCAATGTGGGCGACCAGTACACTGAAGTTGTGGTGCCCAGACCAGGAGATGATGACATCCCAACCACAACCACTGTCAGCAAGCCCCTGTATGGCAAGATCAGGTTAGAGTCCTATCCAAACCTTTCTCTGCCCAAGCAAGTTGTTTGCCTTAGGATAGTGTCAAGAGCAGCAACAGCAACGGCGATGATGACATTGCCACCAGCTTGATTAGTAGCAAACCTTGAAGAAGTGAGCAAAATTGATAACATATCCACTACTTCTGCAGTCAGCAAGCCCCTGTATGGCAAAATTAGGTAAGGGTCCTATGCAAACTTTCTGTGCCCTTGCTTGCTTTGACATGATCTCCGCAGCAGCAACAGCCTGGCAATGATGACATCATTATCACAACCACTGCTTGCAAACCCTTGTATGGCAAGATTGGCTGGAGACCGCGCACAAGCTGTTCTATGCTTGAGCGCTTGTAACAGACCATCAACAGCAGCAATGTGGTGATGGTACTCCCACCACTACTACCGTCAGCAAACCCCGTATGGCAAGATCAGGTGGGCGCCTCGCACAAGCATTCAGTGCTTGAGCACTTGCTTGCCTCAATGCAATATCAGCAGCAGCAGCAACAACAACAGCTGCAGCAGCAGTGATAACAGCTGCAGCAGCAGCAACAACAACAGCTGCAGCAGCAGTGATAACAGCTGCTGCAGCAGCAACAACAGCAGCAGCAGCAGCAACAACAACAGCAGCAGCAGTGACAACAGCAGCAACAACAACAACAGCGGCAACAATAACAGCAGCAGCAGCAGCAGCAAAAACAACAAAAGCAGCTGGAACAGTATCAGCAGCAGCAGCAAGACCAATAGCAGTCACCACAGCAGCAACAGTAACAATAGCTGCAGCAGCAGTAACAAGAGCAGCAATTTCAGCAGCAGCATCTTCCACAGCAGCAACTTCAGCAGCAGCATCTCCAGTAGCAGCAGCAGAAGCTTGTACCAGGCCATGTTGAATGCACTACGTGGGACAGTCAGGCTGCAGTACAACCCTACTGTCTCATGCAACGCTGACAATGCTGCTGTTGTGAACTCCACCTGATGACAATTGCTCGAGTCTTCTGACAATGCCTGCGTGATGCAGTCCAATTGATGAGTATCGGTTCCCGCTGCTGCGTCACTGGAGCTTGTACGAGGCCATGCTGCATGCGCCCTACGTAGCAGTCAGGCTGCAAACCTGGCATGATAAGGGACGTCGACTGCTACAAGAAATGCTGGTCAAAATGGGCTTTCCTTCTACCCAATTCCGCCAGAAATGGAGTGCGCCCTCTTCACCGTGATGACATTGCTTCTGTTGCTCTGTGATGCTTGCCAGTCTAGTGTAGCAAAACAACATCCGTCCTCTGATGGCCATGTTCAACTGCAAGTGGGTCATTGGTGTTTTTCTCCCACATTTGCCAAATATTCTTCTGAATTCCTGTCCCTTCTACATTGTGCATTTCTTGTCAGGGCTTTACAAAGCTGACAGTTGCCTTCTCATGCACTGATTCATACCACATCTCATGCATTTTATCTGATGCACTGAAGTGTACCAGAATCTCAGTGCTGCAGCAACAGATCACGTGCATGCTCTTACATGTTCACTGGTGCATCAACATGTGCTGCATGCCCTAGTCAGCACATCATTGTCCTGTGCCAGCAAAACCCTACAGGGTTGCATAGCAAGCCCATAACCATCTGTTTTGTTGATTTGCAGCTTCCATGGACACTGGGTACCAAAGGCTGCTGGCCGGCAAATTACAGCATTGCAGCTTATTCATGTGCCAGCAAAACCCTGCAGGGTTGCGTAGCAAGCCCATAACCATCTGTTTTGTTGATTTGCAGCTGCCATGGACCCTAGGTACCAAAGGCTGCTGTCCGGCAAGTTACAGGAGCATGCTCATGACTACCAGCTTGTGGACATCAACTTCAGGTGATCTTCAGGAACACATTGTCCTTGTGTTTGTCTGAGGCCTTTGCTAATGGTGATTGCTATACGGTCATGTGCATCATACATGTCAGATTCCGGTGATTACCAGGAACAACTTGCGCCTGCTTTTGTTTGAGGCCCTGACGCACTGCAAAAGCTGTTTGTTCTCATGCATCGCCAATGTCAATTCAAGCAGCCCTCAAAAATAAAGGGCAAATTTTTTTGTCTGAGGCCCTTGCCCACTGTGATTGCTATCTGTTCATTTGGGCTGTGCATGCAAAACTCAGATATCCCTCAAGAATGAAGTGATCCTGCTTTTGACTGGCGTTGTTGCTTATCTGTACTGCCATTTTTGCATACGCATCACCACAACAAAGGCAAGACAAGATTTGAGTCTTACGCATCTGGCATTGAGCTGTACAGTGTGATTGACAACATTGTGAGAGACATTTGAGATCAGGTCTTTGCCAGCTGGCGATTGCAACCTCCTGCAAAGCATCTGACAATAGTCAGTCACTCACCCAGTCAAGTTAGCAGCTTTCAACTTTAAAAAGGGAAGCAGATTCATTCGTTCGCTATTCTGGATTGCAACACAGCAGTAAATGTGTGCGCAACCAGAGGGAGCTGTTGAGGGGTTACCACATTCATTCGAGTCAAGAGATAGCTTGTGTTGCAAGGCAACAGCCAGATGTGAACAAGCACTGTTGATAGTGAAGCATCCTTTCATAGGGCCCCAACAGCGTCTCTGACAGCCAACAATAATAATTATGATAGTGATTACACTTTCCAGCAAGAGTGCTAGGTGTGTGTGGCACAAGTCTTGTCTCGCCAGGCTGGCTTGTTCTGAGCATCATGAAAGGACGTCTTATATTCAATTCAGGAAAGCCAACAGCTATCACAAAACCTGTCACACTGCCTCAATACTGCTCTGAAACCAGCGATTCCCACATTTTTGGTTACAGGTCTCAGCACAAGCGCTGTTGTGCATTGCCTCTGCCCGGACCTGCCAGGCCAGCTTCTTTTGGGTATCACAATGAGGATGTGTGAAGTTTGACAATCAGACAAAATGGTGGTGTTCAAGATCTCTCTGGGCCGACCTGAAGCACACATGGATGTTCTGCTTGCTGGCTTGCTGTACAGCACAAGATCTCTGTTCATACATGCTCATATGAGTATGTTCTGTTTGCAGATCTCTGGTCATACATGTTGACATAGGTGTTTCCTGCTTGCAGGAGCTTTGAGCTGGTGTGGGCATGGCGCCGGCAGACTGCCAGTGACATTGTTCTTGCTATCACAGCATTGCTGGACATGTACCTCAGCCAAACCTGAGGATGTGTTTTCCAACTTGAAGATATGCTGCGAAGATGTGTTCTGCTTACAGGAGCTTTGAGTTGGTGTGGGCGTGGCGCAGGCAGACTGCCAGTGACACTGTTCTTGCCGTCACTGCACTTCTGGACATGACCACAGCTAAGCAGGCAGCTGCTGATGATGATGCCAAAGACCGCTTCTGGTGGGTTTTGCCATCCACAGTCATGTGCTTTGACGATGCTCTTTGGCAACCCTGAGAACATTGGCAATGCTGTACAGCAAGCATCAACAGCTGGCGCCTGTTCCAGGAACAAATGCCATGTTTGGGCTGATGCTTGGGCATCAAAGTCATGCTGCATGACCACAGGTTCCCAACTCAACAGCCAGGATCTCGAGTGTAACTTTGCTGCAAGTTGCACTTTTGACCAATGTTGACATAGGCTATGCATGTCGCAATGCTGCTTGCTTTCTGACGCAAGCAGACAAAGCGGCTGAAGACCATGCTTGCTTGCTCTTGAGCGTGCTGTAAGGCAATGCAATCTGCAGGCGGGCTTGGAGTGCATTGTCAGTGGAGCATGCCAGCAGTGAGCTGAAGCAGGGCTTGGAGCTTTCCAAGAAACTGCAACAAGGCATTCTGAGGTAGGCAAACAACAGCTAGGACTGTGACAGATTGCTTGAGTCAATGAGTTGTTTTGCGTGGCTATTTAGAATGCCAGGCATACAGTTGCATAGTGTCAGTGCGTCATTCAGCTTGCCTATGTTTGGAGCAGAAGGCCTGGAGCTTTCTAAGAAACTGCAACAAGGCATCTTGAAAAGAGCAAACCACAAAGGCAAACATTGTCCGGGCACCAGAGCGCATGCTAAGTTGTACAAGAACCAGAAGACTGCTTAACATGACAGACAGATCTGCCAGCATGCAATTCTTGGACGGGTGGACAGGCGTTGGTTCTGCGTGAAACCTGTGAAGGCAAGAGCTCCAAAAGTTGAATAGCTATGACTGCTCATAATCCCGGCACAACAAGCCCCACCAGCACAAGCTGCATGCACTCACATTGTGAGTCATGTACACCACAGCAGTTGTCCGCAGTGCTGCGGAAGTGATCATGGCTCGTGGTCTTGACAATTATTCCCCTCAATGTAAACATCAAGTCACTGTTGCCTCAAAACAAGCAGGAAATGCCCTGCATGACTGCAGTGCGGGGAGCTTGAGCTTGACTAGGGGCCTTGGCAGCCATTTTCCTCAGCTTACGGAAGCAAGAAGACAAGGTTTGCACCCACAAAAGCAGGACATCCCCTTGCATGCCTGAAGCTATACTTGTGTGTGCAGGGCGGGGGCCCCTTATTAACGCTAGGGGTCTTGGCAGCCACTTTGCCAAAGCAAAGGATAACGACGATTGCACCAACACCAGCAAAAAACACTATTGCATGACTGGCTTTGAACTTGTCTGCAATGCGGGTGGCTTGAGCATGGCTAGGGAGCTTGGAAGCCAACGTTGCTCAACAACAGAACCGCTTGTTGCCACCACATGAGGCAGCACAATCTCATGCAAGACTGAGATTTTGTGTGTGTGCAGTGCGAGGGGCTTGATCATAGCTAGGCTTCTTGGTGCCCATAACATGAAGAAGTACAATTATTGTACCAGAGCCAGCAAAATAATCTCATGCATGACTGACATTATGTGTGTGTGTGTGTGCAGTGCGGGGGGGCTGATCATAGCTAGGGCTCTTGGCGCCCAAAATATGAAGAAGTACAACCTGTGGAATCTGTCTCAGCAGGATATCAGCCACAAGGTCTGCAACTTGCAACAGTCTGTCTTGCATGGCACGTTTGTATGTTGATGTCCTGCGATTTAGATTGCAAACAGTCTATGCCTTGGTAGATGAAATGGGTTGGGTAGATCCAAAGCTGTCTGCAGGTGAGGATGACACATCTGTTTGCAATGAGGCCAATAGTTCCCCCAAGTTGAGTTGCCTTGAGTACCAAAACAGCATAGCATGAGAAGCACCAGTACCAACGCAGACTGTGAGACTGGTTGGCAACAGTTGTTTGCCTGAGTATGTACCTAGCTGGGCCTGCCGGGCCTTGCGAGACTCTGTCTTGGATGACACATCTGTTTGGTATGAGGCTAACAGGTCCATGAAGCTGAGTTGCCCTCAGCACAAAAACCACTTAGCCTGAGAAGCATCAGTGCCAAAGCAGACTATCAGAGTGGTCGCAAACAGTTTTTTGCTCAAGTATGTACCCCACCGGGCCTGCTGGGCCTTGCGAGACTTTGTCTTGGATGACACGTCTGTTTGGTATGAGGCTAACAGGTCCATGAAGCTGAGTTGCCCTCAGCACAAAAACCACTTAGCCTGAGAAGCATCAGTGCCAAAGCAGACTATCAGAGTGGTTGCAAACAGTTTTTTGCTCAAGTATGTACCCCACCGGGCCTGCTGGGCCTTGCGAGACTTTGTCTTGGATGACACGTCTGTTTGGTATGAGGCTAACAGGTCCATGAAGCTGAGGGTTTCTTCAGTGTAAAAGACCACATAGCATGAGAAGCATCACTACCAAAGCAGACTATCAGGACTGAACGGGGACTGTTGAGGACTGCAGTACATACCTAGCTGGTCAGCTTATGCATTCACTCGTCACTCGCTCTTGTACAATCCTTGATTTGCTTGCTCATTGCTGAGCTGATCCATGTGTGCAGGACATGTTGACTAACCCCACAGCCCTTGCCAAGTTAGGCTGGTTCCTGATGGAGGCCCGTCACAAACAAGGCAGGGCTCAGAAAGACTGCATCATGATCGGCCCGCCTAATCATGGTAAGGGGCCCCCTCCAGATAAAATATTGCGTCAATCATGCTTATGTGCATAACTGTGGATGTTGTCTGCAGACAATCTCATGCCTGACCTTTTGTTCCCCTCTCACCCCGCGCCCCAGCTCAGGAGACATGTGTAGCTGCCTATGCTGTCAACGCACAGCAATTTGAGTGGGCTTGTGTACGACCTAGCTGGGTCTTTCTCGACTGCTTCAGTATGCGTGCATGTGAGATGTACTGCAATCACAAAGCGCCCAGCAGGTGCAATCTTTGTTCAGGGCTGCTGCAAACTCACTGGCATTCTGTGAAATGCATGACAGTGTGTTGACTGTTGCTTTGGCACTTCATGCAATGCTTGAGAGTGTGTTGAATATTGATGTTTGGATGCCTGCTCATGACCAGTGTGCTCTTGCTGTATGCACAAGCGGCAGCTGTTTACACCTGAGTATGCCTTGCTTGCCCTCAACATTGGGCCATGGCTGCAACGGTACAATATCTCTTTTTTTTATAATGACTGCGCTGGTCACCAAGAAAATTGTCCTTATACTGAATTGTCCTTACTCAGAGATTCTGCTGCAGCCAGAATGCATTGATTGAGTTGCGACTGCCTTGTCCTTATATGGAAAATGTCCTTATATCAGGCGTCTTTATCAGGAGCAATTACTGTGATGGGCGATAGATGTGTCTGGTGCTAAGCGTGGCTGTACAGCCCTTGCAAATGTGTGCCTTCCTCATTTGCTCTCAGCGAGCTGAATTGACTGCAATGTTGGTAATTCTGATGATAACTAATCCACTTTCCAGCTTTCTGGGGCTAGCAGTCTGACTGAAATGCAACGAAGTTGCAGCAAATATGTGTTTGTTGCTGAGTGTAGCTGCGCAGCCCTTGCAATGTTGTGCCTTCCTCATTCGCCCTGAGCAAGCTGAATTGATTGCAATGAAGCAAGTCCTGATGAAATTCATTCCACTCTCCAGCTGTCTTGGGGCTAGCATTGTGACTTGGCTGCTATGGTCATGCAGAGAAGATGTGTCCTGTACTGGGGTTCCTTTGCGGCCTTGTATACCCATGCCTGTCTTGTTTTCTGTAAGACACCTGACTGATAAAACTGGGTTGGAGTTGCAAACACCTAAGACCTATGCTAGAACGTGGAGTTGATGTCACTGTCATGAAACCCCTTGACTTGATTGTTATGGTGATGCAGAGAAGATCTGTTCTGGTACTGGGGGTTCCTTTGCAGCCCTGTACACCCATGCCAGTCTTGTGTGCCTGGAGACACCTGAGACACCTGGACAGGGTTGGAGCCACACACACCTAGCACCTGTGCCAGAGTGTGTAATGTTCCGATCACTACTTGTCACTATCACCTGTTCAATTGTAACAGCCCTTGACTTGGCTGCAACGGTGATGCAGAGAAGATGTGTCTGGTGCTAGGAGTTGCTGCACAGTCCTCTTCTTCCAGCTGGCGAGGCAATACCTTTGGAACAGCCTTCAGAGAGGCAGCTGATGACACTGAAGCACAGGTTCAGCATGACGGCTTTGACTCATCAGTCATGCGGGTGAGTGCCTCATACTTGCACTCTTCAGACTCAGCATAACGGCTTAGACTATTCGGTCATGTGCATGAGTGCCACCCATTTGCCTTTGTCACATGTGATGAAAGTGTTGATCCACAGTCAAACTTTGCTGCATGACTTGGATGCGAGAGCACTGCGGCTTCTGTCTCAAAAGCATAAGTTGATGGGCTTGTTCTGACAGTTGTAACCTCAAGCAATGCATTGGGGCTGTTTGGACAAGTACATGGCTGTTGGTCCTGTGCCAAACATACAAAAATTGTGCACTTAACAGGTCATTGCATAGCCTGTGCTTTGCAGCGCAAGTGCAGCAGTTGCCTTGCATCAATTCCAAGTGCAACAGTTGATGATTTTGTTTGTTTGCACCATGCCAAAGCAGAATTGAAGCAAATAAGCCTCATGCGGAAGTAAGTCTTCAAGCTTCAGCACCAGCAGAGGTCAATGCAGCAAAATATGCAGCATTTTGTCATGTATCTTTGGGAGTTGACACCCAGAGCTAACTTGTGGTTGGTGCTGTGCAGATCAGTGTAGATGACGTGCAGCGCTTTGCGACAACGCTGCACTTGAAGCTGTCTGACAGGCGCATGCGCTGAGGTTTTTCCTCACACTCCAGACTCAGAGTTTGAGTCTCATGACAAAATTCGTCATCCAAATTCAACTATCTATGCTGTGCTGAGTTCATGATACGTCGTACTGACTGGACAGCGAAGCTTTAGTCGTACAGGCTGGTTTTGAGCGTCAAAACAGCCGGGCTGCTTATTAGCAGGCCTTCACCGCAGGGCGTTACAGAGCTATCAAATTGCTCATGTAACAAATTTTGTACGTCTCCAAAAAGCATGCAAGCCTCTGCTCGAAATGGAGTGATGCACATTCTTTTGCATACAGAATACATTACTCAGCTGAAGAATCTAGATGCAGTGTGACTCAACTAAGCTGTCAGAGAGTAGGCAAACATCTATCTGTTTGATTGTCCAAACACCACTGTGACAGCCAGCACAGTCTTGTTGGCTGGAAGCAAACCCTCAGCATGCTTCGACAACCTGACCAGCAATGACCTAGGTCAACACAAGAACTGAATGGTACAGTCAAGTATATGAATAGATGCAAGTTGCTAATGCTTGCTTTGAGACGCGGAGGATATCTGGACATGACAGCTTTGAGGCACCTGCAGTCTGCGGAACACATGCCAGTGGCAACATCCAGAACTCAGCATATACTGCTCTGCAATGAATCTACCACTGGGACTTTCATGTTCAACTCAGCATGACACGGACAAGAAATAATGCAGACAATGAATGATGCGTGCTTGCATCAAGGCGATTCTGTCTGTGGAAGCATGTCAATGGCACATGTCCAGAACTCAGCATGCGCTGGCCTGCAATGTCTCCTCAGCTTGTAGGTAGATGAAACTCAATACGAAACATGAATTGATAGGTGAAAAAGGCTCTCAGCAATGCAAAGAATCACTTCTGCTGAGGGTTCCTCACATTCTCAAAGAAGTTCTGCAGCATGTTTTTGCGGTTGACTTTTTGAAAGCGCTGCAAAAGGGGTTCAAACTTGCTGTCTTTTCTGAGACCCTCTAAGTCAGGATCTTGTCGTATCTGATCAAAGTCCTCATAGCCCATCTGTAAAGCTTCAAACAACGCCATCAAACCATCGTTGGTGTTGCCTGTTCTGGACAAGCAACACGCTATATTGTAGAACGCCGAGATCTTCTCGCCATCACTTGGAAGTGCTGGTTTGTCCCTGTATTACATTGCATTCGCTCTTGGTGTAAGACTGGCTGCCAATGACGGTCACAGTGGTTGGCCTGTCATACACTTTTGTGAGAAAACCCAGACCATACACCAGCTTGAGCTTTACTCATTCCAAGAGATAGTGCTGATCAAGCTATGCGAAGGTCGCACCTATACTGTTTCAAACCAGTCCCTGGCAGCGTCAGCGCTTGCTTGAAGAGGTGTATAGCTTCGCTATAGTCTTGCTTCTCATATGCTTTCAGCCCCAAAGCAATCGCGCCAGAAGCTTGCTCCGGCTGTGCGCGCCCCTCTGCTGAACATCGGCATATATGTCGTGTCGTTGACGGTCTGCGAGAATGGACAGAAGTACGCTTTGCCGGCTGCGTCGAGAAAGCCCGATGGCTGCAAGCAGACGGTCGCCAAGGCCGCGAAACGGCTGCAGAGGGTGAAAGCTGAAAAGTGTGTATGCAAGACATGCCGTCTTGCTTCTGCACAGCCCCACAAGCCAAAATTTATGTGGCTATGTAGATGTTCAGAACTCGCTAAATCGACTGGATCGCGCCCTGAATGAATGCTCTGCGATCTGCTTTGAGTTGAGCTTGGACACAGTCAGATGCGCAAAGCAGCTTCTCGTTCGTCAATCGACTTTTGTAAGGCTCGATTGTTCTTCTTCTTCACTGCCACCTGCCTTCACTTGGCTTCGCTGGGAAGGTGGACGTGCTGAGCAGCCTGCAGACAGCTGCACCGTTGACAGTCCTCGTCTTTACGTCTCAAGTGACATCCTTGCTGCTCTGCTGTTGCCATTCAGAGCGTGGAATAGCTTGCTGTGCTTTGCAACCGATCGCTCTGAAGCATCTGGCACGAACCTGAGGCCAACGCTGCTGTGTTGCAACCGCCTATCAACCCTGTAAGCGTCACAGCAGTACACACTATGGCGGGCGATAAGCTGATGGACCAAATCTTCAACCTGAAGTTCACCAGCAAACAGCTTGTCAGGCAATCAAAGAAGTGCGAGAAGGAAGAAAAGGCTGAGAAGCTCAAAGTCAAGAAAGCTATAGAGAAAGGCAACATGGACGGAGCCAAAATCTATGCTCAAAACGCCATCAGAAAGAAGACAGAAACCTTGAACTACCTCAGACTATCCTCAAGGCTGGATGCTGTTGTTAGCCGGTTGGACACACAAGCGAAGATGTCAGTCATCAACAAAAGCATGGCAGGCATTGTCAAGGCACTGGATCAAGCACTGGCACGCAACAACCTGGACCAAGTAGCAAGCACCATGGATCAGTTTGAGCGTCAGTTTGAGAATCTGGATGTGCAGTCAGAGTTTGTCCAGAATGCTATGAATGCACAAGCAGCCATGTCCACTCCAGAGGACGATGTCAACACGTTGCTGCAGCAAGTGGCTGATGAGCATGGTTTAGAGGTCAATCTAGGTCTGCCAAACGCAGCACAGCACCAACCTGCAGCAGCGCAGCAACAGCAAGCAGCTGTTGATCCTGACACCGACTTGAGTTCAAGGCTTGCTCAGTTGAGGGGCAAGTGATCTTTAAGTTGTAAAATATATAATGTTTCCACTGTATCAATGCGCAACAGCAGATTTGAACATATCTGACCAACATTGACGTTACTGCTTTGGGAGCTTCAGCCATAATGTTGTCTGAGTACAGTTTGCTGCCTTGGGTTAGGCAGGACGGAGTCATGCACAATCAAACCAAAAAGCAGTGTATCATTATAGTCGCTTGCCCCCATCAAAGCTCAAGCATTCGTAAGTTTTCGCACATGATTGCTCTTGCAAGTGTGTGGCATTATCGTACATCCAAGCAATGATTGCATGACATTGCGCACAGCGTGCATAAATGGATAAGTGCGGCTCACACGTGTCTGCAGGGTCATTTTCATGAGGCTCTGGAGATGGTCAAATGATTACGTTCAACGAATAATGACGAGCAACAAGCAAACAAAGAGCAAATTACCAACTGTGCTACTGCAATCATCCAGCAAGAATTTTGCAAAGCAGGAGGCCCTCATGCAGCAACTTGTAGCAAAAGAATCCTCCAGAACATGCTCTTTCCCTGACACATGACACACAAAGGCTGCTTCTGTCTGCTGACTATCTAATGCCTCTCAAAGCCATTCTGGCACAGCGTGCAAAGCGCATGCTCACAGCATGGCGAGCTGACAAGGCGTTGCATGCCATAGCTCTGCCATGCCCTATTGAGCAACGAATTTGTGGCCCAGACATCCCTGTCCCAGCCGACCTATAACTGCAAAATGCATCCTGCGAGGCACCGGCATAGGCACCAAGGTCCTTATTCAAATGTCCAACTTTCGAAAACCCTCCCACTTGAGTACACATGTGCGAGGGCTTTGATTGCTAAGAGTACAGATCTCCACCGCTCATGGAGGCTGCCTGAACTCGCTCTTGGTGTGCTGAGTCAAACTTGGTGAACTTTTTGAAGATGACAATCATGATGGACATGTTGTCACAGCCAATGCCAGTTCCGCCTGTGTCCTTGGCTAGGCAGTGGTCGCACACGCTCTCGGACACGTACTTGGCACTCTGACCCTCCAGCAAACGCTCCCTTACAAAATCTACGGCCTGCAAAGCAGATTGACAAACTTTAAGCACAATAGATGATCCCTCACAAAGCCTACAGCCTGCAAAGCACATTGGCGCAATCTGCTTTGATTGTTTATTAAGCAGAGTTCTGCAGAGGTGATGCATGTGTGTGGCTCAGCCACCACTATTCACGCACAACATAGGTCAAGACAGGATTTTGATGAGATTCAAGCACCAGTGACGAGCCAGTGACAACATGACAATAGGTCGCGTCATGTCTGACCAGAGCCTCTCACCACTAGCTGGCCAGTCACAACAAGACAGCAGGTGGTGAGTTGTCTGTCCAGGTAGCAACAGTGTACCATAAAAATTTATTCCTTCTTGAATCTTGTCCAGGTAGCAACAGTGTATTACATAAATACAATGCTTCTTGAATCTACAATTGAGGTGTTTGTTGGATGCGGTACCCAACAGACCCAGGTCATTCTGTTGACCTCTGGGCATAGTGGCATTGGACACATTGCTATATTTAGGGTCTAGGGCATGGTGGCATATATTTAGGGTTAAGGGCACGGTGGCATCGGTGACATTCCTCTCAGCAGATGTCAACACGCACCAGAACCCAAGAGAGGGGCAATGTTACATGTACAAAACAGGTCGCTGTTGCTACAACTCAGGCCATTGATCATGCAGCAATCACAGCTTCTCTCATGACTGCAACAAGCAGAGAACATCAGGATTGTCTAACAGGGTTGGGGACTCACAATCCTGCTGAACAGTCTGCTTCTCTTTGCTCATGCATCATGAGACAAGAAGCTGGAACTGCCACTTTTACCAATGGTCCCAGTAGGACTGCAGCAAGCAATGACCAGAAGATGACAAATAGCAGGGATTGTGTCTCAAATATTGCTAAGTGCTCTGCTGATCTTTGCTCGTGTGCCTTGAGGCGAGAAGGTGAAATCGCAACAAACATCAGGCAACTTGTTCAGACTGCAACAAGCACGAAGCCTGCTTGACAGGGGCTGGATGTGACCATTAGTAATTGTGTAATTGTTGGTGTGATGATCATCATCCATTATTGTGATCATCATCATCCATTATTGTGATCCTCTGCTGATGTGTCTGACCTGCTGCCTGCTGAGAACATCGCGTATGTCATCACATGCCAGGATCATGAACTCAAAAGAGGGGCTAAGTTGGATTTGTTACACATGTGGGAGGCAATCATCAGTCTCAGCATGACTATCACTTGATTGTCATTGTGTGTTGACTTTCACTGCTCAATACCTGCTGATTGCTGAGGACATCCCAAATGCCGTCACATGCCAGAATCATGAACTCAAAAGACAAGCCAAGTTGGATCTGGTGCATACCTAGGAAAGCTATCACCAGTACCATTATGGTTGTGAGCACAATTCACATGATCATTATCTGTGTTTGTATCAAATGCTTATGTGTCTGACCTGCTGATTGCTGACAGCGTCCAAAAGGCCGTCACATGCCAGGATCATGAACGCAAAAGAGGTCCCAAATCAAACTTTGGTGTACATGTGGGAACGCTGTCATCAGTGCCATTACCATGAAGCATCATCATGGTCATGTTGATTGTCATCGTCTGTTGTTGTTCATTGCTGATATGTCTAACCTGTTGATTGCTGAGGACGTCCCAAATGCCATCACATGCCAGGATCATGAACTCAAAAGAAGGCCCAAGTTGGATTTGGTGCACATCTGGGGAAGCTGTCACGGCTTGTTCAGCCGCTGACAGATGGCTTGTCTGTTTGTATTCCATATCTCCGATGGCACGAGAAAGATTCAGACTGCCGTTCACTCGCCCATCCATCACGTAACCTCCAGCCTGCATGACATATTATCAGTCATGCAGCTGACAGGTGGCTGGTCTGTTTGTGTTCCATATCACCAATGAATGTCACCAATGGCACGAGACAGATTCAGGCTGCTGTTTCCTCGGCTGGCCATTATATAATCTCCAGCCTGCATGACACAAGGGATCAGTCGTGCAGCTGACAGGTGGCCTGTCGTTTGTATTTTATGTCACCAACAGCACGATACAGATTCAGACTGCCGTTGACTTGCCCATCCATTACACAACCTCCAGCCTGCATGACATAGGACATGATTCGTGCAGCTGACAGGTGGTTTCTCTGTTTGTACTCCATGTCTTCAATGGCATGAGACAGATTGAGGATGCCACTGACTCGCCCATCCATTACATATCCGCCGGCCTGCATGACACACAACATGAGTCACGCAGATGTTGCAACATCCTATTTGTCATTGGTCAGAGCATTGCTGTGGACAAGTCTGAGATCACGTCTCTCAAAATGCGCAGCAACAACGGCACATGTTGTGCAATGGCGACTGCTTGGGCATCAAAGGCATCCAGTTGCTATGTTGCTAGACTTTACGACTGTTCCAATACCAGCAATATCAATCACATTGCAGGAACTTTCTGAATTGAGCAGCAGAGGTGAACAATGGCAACAGCAACCTATCTTGATTACACGGCTGTGCTCTGCTGCATCAGAGGGCTTGACTACTATGAAACCAAATTTGCAGTTGAGTAACAGTCATATATGAGGACAATGGCAACTCACCTTGATGATACGGCTGTTCTCTGCTGCAACAGTGGCCTTCTCCTCACAGATACGGTTTTGGGTGCAATGAGTGAAGCGCTTGCAATTGAGCCGCCAACACAAAAGTTGACAGTGGAAAGTTACCTTGATGATACGACTGTGCTCTGCTGCATCAGTGGGCTTGTGGTCAAAGGACATTGGCACAGCTTTGCCGTTCTCAGACACCACGCAGCGGGAGTCCCCAGCATTTGCCACCAAAAGCTGGTCTCCATGCATCTGCAGAAAGTCATCAACTTTGAATGGATGCTTAGACTCGAGACTGAGGGTGAAAGCACATATGCCAGCTAGTAATACTTTACAGTGGTGCACCATGCATGGCACTTGACAGAATTTGAATGAGCTTGGCAAGAATGCGACGATGCTTGACACCATTGTTGCTGCAACCTCATTTGCTGCTTGTAGACACAGCACATGCTGCTTATAGACACAGCACAGAGTCCTATGACGTTGACATGACAGAAGAGCCCCAAAACAGCATGAAATAAACGTTGCAAACAAGCATGGCAGTGGCGCAGCTGTAAGATGGAAGGCAGATTGACATAGCTGCATGTGCGATGGTCACTTTAAGCTAACAGGAAAGGCAGATTTGAAGGAAGACAGCAGAGGAAGAAGCAGAGGGGCGGAAGAAGAGGTATACCAGTGCAACAACTGCAGTGCAACCAGCAGAAGGCCCCCGGTAGGAGTTGGCAGCATTGCTCAAAGGTTCAGCCTTCTCAATGGACTCTGCAAACACACAAAAACAATGGAAAGCTGGATGCAGCAGGACTTGAGCCTTAGTGTTGGAGACAGCACAAGCATTGGCATTGAGCCACAAAGACAATTGCAGAAGTAGCCTTTGATAAGAGCCGGCTGCATGCTCAAAGGCTCAGCTTTTTCAATGGATCCAGCCAAAACACAGCCATATTTATGCCATGGCTCAAAGCTTCAGCCTTCTTGAGATTCTGCAAAACCCAATGAACTCTGTTTCAGTCAGCTTGTCAATGTGTTGGAGATTCTGCAGACTTCTGTCATACAGTGTGGCCAGTTTCTTGCTTCACTCAGGGGGTGATTGCAATTGACAGTTGCGTAGGAGGAATTAGTGAGGAAACTGACCTGTTGAACTTTCTCTGAATGCTCATTCTTCTTGCAAGCACATGGAGCGCACACAACTGCTGATAGGCTAGCCAGTTACCGTCACAGATCGTAACCTTAGACAGTGCTCTTAGCGTTGAGCACGAGATGTCCTTATTGTGATGCCCAAAGCAATTGCTAGATCAAGATTGAGCCACGGAGAGCATGCAGACATGGTTGGTGCAGGACCTGATTTGTACAGATGGCCCACTGTTGTCAAGAGAAGGGTGCAGCAGCACTGGATACAACAGCGTGGGCTGACCCAAACCCCAGCCCTGTGTTGCCAAGGCGCAAGCTATTGGACATGCTGTGCAAGTGACATCAGGCAACATTTTCAGCATGAAAAAAAACATCAAGCTCAGGGTTTGTACATAACAAAAAGTGGCTGTCAACAGCATTTCCACTTCTGCAGTCATGGCAGCTTTTCTACTGAGCAACTTTTGAAGCTCAACCAAAATGATTTCTCAAGATTGCATCTTTCCACAAAAACAGCAATCATGCTGCTTTCCAGCCACCCCTACAGGTTTTCCATGAAAGAAGAGGCAAGACCAATAAAGCAATGAAGCGTCAGCAACTGCAGCTGAATGATGGGATAGGGCACCAGCCGCAGGAGCACAACCCTAGTCTATCCAGCAAAGCAATAGACAAGGCATTGCTTGCATGGCAGGACTTGTGGCACACACACCTAGCACCTTTGTCAACACGTGTAAGCTGTTACACTTAGTACAATGAATGGGAAGGAGTCAAGACAAGCAGGACAAAAACTGGGCGCCACAGCAAGGCGTAGAAAAAAATTGGGTGCATGCTTTCTGCATTACAGTCTTTCTATTTGCGAGCAAGGCAGCAAAGCGTGCACATAGCTGATACTAAATGCCAACATGATGCCAAATGCCGTCATCAGCTGAAAGAATGCCTATGCTGTGCGTGTGAGCGCTCACAATGCAGGCTGGACCGGTCATCAGGTCTTTCTATTTGCACAAGCGAATGTTATAGCCAAGGCGTTGTTTGATGCTTGCTTCCTGCTCTGCATGTTCTCTGTTTGCCAGCAAGGCAGCAAAGCAAGAGCATGGGGACAGCTGATACCAGATGCATTGCACAGCATTGCATCGGACAGCGTTGCATCCAACATCAGTCCCAAAGATGCCTTTGGTGTGCTTGTTAGCACCCGCAATGTAGGCTTGTCGGACCACAGGACTTTCTGTTTGTGCAGACATTCACACAGCTAAGGCCATCACTTGATGCAGGCTTGCTGCTCTGTCATATTGCTACTTGGCAGCAAGGCAGCAAAGCAACAGCATGGACACAGCTCATGCCCAATGCATTGCACAGCATTGCATCCAGCATCAACAATGAACATGCCTTTGCGGTGCGTCTGAGCGCTCACAATGCAGGCTTGACCAGCCATCAAGTCGTTCTATCTGCACAGATCAGTGGCATAGCTAAGGCGTTGTTTGCTGCTTGCTTCCCGCTCTGCGGTCTCTCTGTTTGCCAGCAAGACAGCAAAGCAACAGCATGACGACAGCTGATGCCAGACGGATTGCTTAGCATTGCATCCAGCACCAACTATGTGCATGCCTTTACCACGCTCCCCAGCATTTGCAGGGCCGGCTTGACTGACCATCAGGTCTCTTCCTGTTTGCACAGCTGTAATGCAGAGCTAACGCCATTGTTTAGTGCCTGCTGTGCAATCTTCCTAATTGCCAGCAAGGCAGCAAAGCAAGAGCATGCACATAGCTCATGCCAAATGCATTGCACAGCATTGCATCCTACATCAGGCACGACCATGTGTTTGCCGCGCTTGTCAGCACCAACAACGTAGGCTTGACCAACCATCAGGACTTTCTGTTTGTGCAGACATTGACACAGCCAAGGCCATCACTTGATGCAAGCTTGCTGCTCTGTGGTCTTGCTACTTGCCAGCAAGGCAGCAAAGCAAGAGCATGGGCGTAGCTGATACCAAGTGCATTGCACAGCATTGCGTCTGACATCAGTCACGAACATGCCTTTGCTGCGTTTGTCAGCTTTGAAGGGGCAGCTTGACTAACCATCAGGTCTTTCTGTTTGTGCAGATATATGGCATAGCTAAGGCCATTATCAGATGCTTGCTTCCTGCTCTGCAGTTGCTCTGTTTGCCAGCAAGGCAGCAAAGCAATAGCGTGGGGACAGCTGATGCCACATGCATTGAACAGCATGGCATTTAGCATCAGCTGTACGCATGCCTTTGCCATGCTTCCCAACACCCTCAACAACAAGCTGTGACAGCATTTGGCCTTTTTTGTTTGTGCAGATTTCATGCGTGGAGACATAGTAGCTGTTTGCACTGGCCCTATCTGTTGTCAGGGACAGCCAAGCAGAGAGTCAGCTAGTGATTGCTGCAGCTTTGTGACGTGGCCACAACACAGAGTCAAAAGGCCTATGGGACACAGGCTCTGTGATGTGGGCCTTGTTATACTAGTGCAGCACATCAGCCTAATGCTGCCAGGGTTTGAGCAGACCACACAGAGGCCCAACATCAATATTTGCAGCGGTTCAGGATGACCAAACAGACAGTCAGCTAGTGATTGCTGCAGCTTTGTGACATAGCCACATCGCAGAGCCAAAAAGCCAATGGGACAAAGGCTCTGTGATGGGGTCTTTGCTATATTGGTGCAGCACATCAACCTGATGCTGCCAGGGTTTGAGCACACCACACAGAGGCCCACCGTCAAAATCTGCAGTGGTTCAGGACGACCAAACAGACAGTCAGCTCGTGATTGCTACAGCTTTGTAATATGGCCACATCACAAATCAAGTTTGGAACACAGACTCTGTGACGTGGGCCTTGTTATAAGGGTGCAGCACATCAACCGAATGCTGCCAAAAGTTTGAGCACACCACACAGAGCCCAGCAACTCTTACACTGGAGCAGGACATTGACCTAATGCTGCCAGGGTTTGAGCACGTCAAGCAGCAGCCCAAAATTCCTGAGGTTACGCTGTTGTTGCTGCAGTTTTGCAGCATGCTGTTATCACACAGCCACTAGGTCTTTGGGACACAGGCTCTTTGACGTGGGCCTTGTTACATGGGTCCAGCACATCAGTCATATGCTGCCAGGGTCTGCTTACGTTGTACAGAAGCCCAGCAATATTCTGAATGCGCTGTTGTTGCTGAGTGATGGCCTCGTCAGTACCATTTTTATATCTTGGGCAAAAGAGTGTCTGGAGACATGAACCAATGCCGAAGCCGATGCATGTGGATAGGATCAAAGCAATTTGTTACATGCTTTGATAGCATCTGTGGCTGGCTGCTGCTGTCGCTGATCTGTCCCTGCTGCGATTGGTTGGAGGACTGTGTAGCGTTTGCGCCTACTGGTGCTGCTCTACCATGAACAGATAGGCGTCGTCGGTGAGAAGATGCCCTTTTCTGCAATTTCCCCCTGCTGTGTTGTGTTGTGTAAAGTTGTATGTTATAGAAAGGATGGTATAGCGTTTCATGTTACCATCGAAGGTACCTTCGATGGTGACACGAAAGCCTTCCATTGTAGTATAGATTGCTTCTAAGGAATACATGTGTCTGACACTCTAATCTCTATGTATTGTGTCTGAAACACTGGCACCAATGTATTTCACATGTCACAGTTTACACCGCATCTCGGGTACCATACCCTCAAACACTTGCAAATTGGGTTCAAGCTTTGCATTGTCAGTGTGACATGTGGTCTGTTTTCTAACCTGGTACAGGGCTTGGTGAAGCCTCTTCTTCTTCATCAGGTGAATCAACAACAGCAGCATACTTCTTCCTCTTGACCCGTGCCGCAGCCGTGGCCTTAGCCCGCCGGCTGATGGATGGGTCACTTTGGGGACCGGGGTGGGGGTCAGGGGGGTCATCTTCACCCCCCTGCCTCAGGGGCGAGGATTCTGGTGGGCTGGTTGATGGCGAACATGAAGAAGAAGAGGCTGGGCTGCGCAGACGTCGCTTGTGCAACAGGCCGGAACCTGTGACAAGCGACATCTGAGTCAGTCCCAGCCTATAGAGAAAACAGAACAGGGGTTTCAAACAGATGAGCAGCATGCATAAGGCTTGAGCAACAGGCTGGGACCTTTGACAAGCGACATCTGAGTCAGTCCCGGCCTATGGAGAAGACATGACAACGGGTTCAAAAAGGTCAGCAGCATGAATGTTGCATTTCTAGCATCATCTTCATTATGCTCAGTTGATTTTCATTTAAAGAAGCGACATCAAGGTTCCGTGACAGCTGCCTGATGTTGAATCTGCAAGTCATGAGTTTGGGTCAAACAAAGCTACTTTCAGTAACTTCGCTGTGCCGGCAAAAGCCTACTTGGCCTCATCCTTGACGCACGGCCGCTCAAACAAACTACTGTGGATGATTTCATGCGTGGTTGCTAGGGATGTGAGCCCAGGCAAGCAAACATCACTACTGGAGCGGCTTGCAGAATCTGCGGTTGGCATATTTGACGCTCACCAGGCCAAGCCTAGTGACAAAGACTAGCTGAAAATATGGTTGTTGTGCTCAATTGACACAAGCAGGAGCACACCTGGCAATATATGTTGACTAAAACATCAATGCTGGCCCCACGTGATGCTGACTGGTCTCTTTCAAGCAACATACGCCAGCTGAAGGCATCAACGCGACAAACATGCCAGATGCTGAGTGGCTGGAGGCATTGGTTTGCTAAATCAACATTGACAAAGGCTGGTGTACCATGTGTTGAATCCCTTTTCCTCGGTTTTGCCTCTTTCTCAGTTAAACAGGATGATTATTCCGCTCAAAGTACCCTTAGCTCAGATGGATAGAGCTTAGAGTGCCAGAGTGTCATTGTGCAGCTCCAGCAGGTGCAGCATTGCTTGTCTAGGCATGAAGAAAACAGCGATGCACTGAGCGTCATGTGCGGACAAGACCAACCCGACTAAGCCATTACTGTTGTGGCCATGCAAAGGTGCCAGGGCTCTTGGACCAAGAGATGGTTGCAAGAGCCGCAGGCAGATATGCGGGATCGCAACAGAAACAGCTTGTTGAGCAGCCTGACACGTGACAGGAGCGTTGGTTCAGGGTTGCCAATGTCTTGCCTGCTGAAGAAAATGCATGCGGCTGCATCGAAAAATGGTATTCAGTGCAGCATTGCTTGAGGATTGAGACGACCCAAGCAGAATGTGCTGGCTCAAGAGGATGAAGAGGAGATCAGCCTGCCATACCGTGCATGAACACAAGCATGCAATAAAGTGTAGCAAGTAATCTGTTGGATCACCGCAAGTTTGTGCCAGTCATACATCAACAGCATCAGGGCAGGCCCAAAAAAAATTCTGATAGACAGCTGTGGCGGCTTGCTATATCTGACCACTGAAGGGTAGAGAACCACAGCAAGAAGAAGAAGAGATCAACAAATGATGACTGCTGTCGGGAGTGCTGCTGTGTCGCTGACTCACAATCTTTTTGCTCACCACTGCAAGCTACGAGGAACGTGAGCAAGCAAGTAAAACAGTCGTCGTATGTGTTGTAGCGGTCTGTAGCGCTCCTTAACAAGGCTGACTTGTCTGTGGCATTGCTGTCAGCTGTGATCATATGCTATATGCTGGGCATGCTCTATTCTGAGTTCAGAACCATTTTAAATGAGTTTGTTGTGTCATAGTGATCGCTGCGCAGTGGAAAGATGGTGCCAGCTGCATACAAATCTTGTTGAAACGGTCGTCAAGCTTGAGAGCGACTCTAAGAACCTGTTTTGCTCCTCAAAGGTTTTGACTTGCGACGAAAGGCTTCTGCCTCTTGCTCAAAGCTTAGTCCAAGTCTTGACTGAGCAGAGTCACAGCCTAAGAACCATGACTCTTGCTGCCGTGGATTTGGTGCAAGCGTTTGCCAGACCTTGGCAACAAATGTTGAAAGTTTTTTAAAAGCATTTTAAAGGTGGGCAGCGACAATTGTTGGTGAAGAAGCTTACCTTTGTGAAGTGGGTCGTTGGTGGAGGCTGACCGGTAAACCGGCAGAGTGACCGGTCGTTGTCATAAATCCGGTTAGAAATTTGGCCAAAATTTATCTGGTAAACTCTGATCCCGCACTGCCCAAGACTGCTGAGGGACAATGCAATCTTTGAAATGCGAGACCCTTTTGGCAGAATGTGTACAGTGATTGTCGACAGCTGACTAGGTGAAGAGTGACTCTTTTGTGTGGGTCATCAATCTCAGGCTGATGAACTACCTGAGACCTTCCGCAAGGGGAGGCGGTCCTAATAGGTACCTTTGTTATGTGGGTCATTGGTTTCAGGCTGATCATGCACTGCCTGAGTCTGCTGAGGGACAATCGAGTGTTGGGACAGAAAGAAATTGTTGGGTGTACTGTCTACCGTATTGCTTGACAGGCGCTTGAGGCAAGGGGAGGTGTCAGCTGTTGATGTAGAGTGATTACCTTTGCTGTGTGGGTCGTTGGTTTCAGGCTGGTCATGCACTGCCTGAGACCGCTGAGGCACAGTTTAATCTTTGCACAGGGCAACGTTCTTGGCCGCAGCGTCTACATTGTTGCTTGAAGTGGTGAACGGAGGTGTCAGCTGTTGATGTGGAGTAGTTACCTTTGCTGTGTGAGTCGTTGATCTCAGGCTGATCATGCACTGCTTGAGACCGCTGTGGGACGATCGACTCTTTGGACAGGGAAGGGTTCTTGGGCGCACTATCTGCAGTGCTCTTCCACTCCACGCCCTTGTTGTTCTGAGCCGCGCCTGTATGCTCGCTGCTAGTCTCGCCCTGCAGACGGCAGCGTGACTTGCCTTGCGTAACAGACAGAGCAATATCTGCAGTGCTACTTTTTGAGCCAATGTCTTTGTTGTTCTGAGCCGCGCCTGTGTGCTTGCTGCTAGTCTCGGCACCCTGCAGACGGCAGTGTGACTTGCCTTGCATAAGTCAACAGACAGAGCACTACCTGCACTGCTCCTTGCGCTGATGCCATCAACGTTGTGAATTCTGCTTGCTGCTGGTCTTTGCATCATGGAGGCAACAGTACGAGCTGCCGTGCATAATTGAACAGACACAGCACTGCCTGCACTGCTCCTTATGCTGCTATTCTTCTGAGCTCTGCTGGCATGCTTACTGATGATCTTGACGCAAGACAGACAGTAAGTTTACTGAACTCCAAATCATGGCAGGCATAGACTTCAGAAATAGCAGACAGACACAGACAGTCACGCAGACAGGCAGACATACACTAACACAGACGACAACACAAGGGGTCAGGTGTTAGTGATTGTCATATGACCTACAATCAGAGCAAAAATGAACATGCAGACAGGCAGGTATGGGCAGTCTTGCAAACAGACATGCGGGTAGCTGCACAAGCAGTGCAAAACGTTCTGCAGTGCAGTGTGAGATGCCCAGCTGAAACGCCTGATATGTCAGCTGGGCACCACATGATGTACTGCACACAGTTGCACACCACCAGGGAGCCTCCCAATTCAGAAAAATCCCAAGCTGCAAAGAATGCACTAAAGAGTATCTAAAGCAGAACTCGGGGTGCTGCCCAAAAGCAGTAGTCAATCAGCCACATCAGTACGCTGCTCAGCAGCAGCGACCAGCACTGGATTGACTTGGTGCTGGGCTTGAGAACAAGGACAGGACATGGCAGGGCAGGGCAGGACAGGGCAGAGTAGGGCAGGACAGGGCAGGAACAGGATAGGGCGCACAGCATCTGGCTTGATTACATTGCTCACCGTCGTGGTGCCGTCTTCATATGTGTCATCATCTCCTGATTCTGCAGTGCACGAAACAGGTTGCTTAGGAGACCATGACCCTGCATTGTGTTGTGACTTGCAAGTATAGCAAAGCCTTTGGCTTGCAAAAACTTCCCTTTCATTGCCTGTCAGACTGCAACAGGTGATGAGCAATTGGCTGAAGCCAGGCCAAAGCTAACTGACAGCAATCTAGAATGAGCGCAAAGGCAAGCTGACAGACAGACAGACGTGAGACGAGTGCCATGCTCGCGATGGGAACCAGGTGGGTGTAATTGCAGACATGTGACAGGGCTGCAGGGCTACCTGACAAGATGCCCTCCCTTTCTTGCTCTTCCCTCTTGGCCTGTAGGGCTTTTCTGAGTAGCTCAGGCAGGTTTTCCTCGCTCAACAGGGCCATCCTGCAACAAGTCCGTTATGCTGTTATTCAGCATATGTGCAAGTAGCATTGATTTACTCTGACATTGATCTCAAGGTTGAGTCACTGTGCTAATGATCAAGACGATGGCGTTATAGAATTGTTGCAAGCAATGCTCAGGTGAGACACCCACAAGCAGGTTGTGCAATGGTTGACATGTTCCGACAAGTGTTTAGACAGCCAGCTTTTGCATCAAAAGCATTGGTATCTTGGCAAGACAGCTATCAACAGCAAGACTGACTCACTCTTCCTCTTCATCTGCGTTGTTCCTAGGGCCAGCTAAGGACTGCAGCTCCCCTTGAACGGATTCCTGAGACAACATCTCATCCATTCTTAGGAAGGCTTGAGACAGAGCCTCCTTGAAATTGCCGCTTTGGTAGCCTTGAGTCTGAAGCAGCTCTTGTGTCTGCAGGCACACAAACAAAAAATAATATAGTATGATATAATACAATGATGATAATAATAATAATAATAATAAAATAATAGTATATAACAAAAAAAAATAAAAATCATAATAAAGTAATAAGAAATAAAAATTGCAAAGATGTCATTGGGCTGTTGCACCATTTGTGCCCACACGCATAGACAGCACCAGCAAGAGTTACTGTTTACAGGCGACAAGTGTTCTCATTCAAGAATGCACAGCTGTCACGCTGTATTCAATCAATCAATTTTACTGTCCTTGGGACCCAACAGGGGGGTCAACAGACAATATCAACGATGGCACAATGCAAATCACATCTGAAGTAAAATAAGCATGCAATAAATTGTCTCGACGTTCGTCAACAGAGCACCTGGATAGCTAGGTATATGAGGCTATTGCCACGCATCTGACGACACCTTGATCACATGCACAGCCTTGACGCAGTACTGAGGTGGCTCACCAAGTACATTGACACAAATTTGGCAACTTCGCGACCGCCATGCCCATCAAAGACTCCAAAGAGAGCGCAGTTGTTGCCAATGTCCAAGGCTGCAACATGAGCATCTTCCTGCAATGCAACATGACCCCACCATGACTTGGAAGCTGGTACCAAGTTGCTATTGCAGAATTCTGTGATGTGCAATTCTGATGTGAACAAGCTTGATTGAGTACGTAGGCTTGATCTGTGCAGGCGTGATTTATGCAAGCCTGTGATGCTTTTGTGCAAACATGCTCTGCATACCGTGCAGCCAGAAAGAGTGCTTGCTCAGCATTTGTCTTTGGTGTGACGTGATGCGCAATTGGAGCATGTGAGATGGGCTTACCATCTCTGTCCGCCAGCCTTGCATTGCACAAACGCCATATTTGAATTGTGCATTTTCCTTTTCATCCCCTTCCTGCAGCATTGAAATACAACTTATGTGATGGATGCTTTAGCAATCAAGGCTTTCTAGGCAAAACGTGTTGCTTGCACCAGGCAATAGCCATTCATGCTGTTCTTGCAAAACAGCAGTGCAGTCTGCTTTGATGAGTGGCTTGACAAGATCAACGGGTATGGCAGAAGTGCATCTGGCCCACCTTTTCTGTGACTGGCTGACTCAAATACGCCCCCATGAGGACGTTGGGTTGCGGCGACGAGGGACCGTCAGAAGTGTCACAACAAGAAAAGCAGCATAGCCTGCTAAGAAATGACCTGCAAAGATGCACCAGCACTGACGATCAGGATACAGCCAATATGACAAGGTGGGCATGGCTTTTACATGTTGCCCAGTGCTTCATAACATCGAGCAGAAAGCTGTGAATCATGACGTCTCGCGTCGCGTTTGTGAGTCTGGGAAACCGTGCAAGTGGTTGGCAACAACGTCAGCTAATCGCTGCTAAAGGACGGCGTGTGGCGTGCTCACTCTGATGATGCCAGCTCGTTCACAGGTGCCCCGACTGCAATCTCGGGGTCAAATCAGACGCGCTGAGACTTCTGCCGAAAACTCTAAGCCACTCCAGGTTGCAACTGCTCAGGTCAGCTTGCAAACTTCCTGCCACGCAACAAGGTTACGGCTTTGCGGATTGGATTTCAACACCAACTGACGGCGAAAGACTGATACAAGACAAACCTAGCTGACCAGTACAGCCGGCTGCGACTGCAATGTCTTTCCGATCAAGTTTGGCTGACTTGGACCTGCGTCATTCGTTTCGGCGCGGTCTCCTCCAACTTCCCTTTGCTGACTGGATCTATCCGACAAGTCAGCCGTTCAGCTTCTTCTTCCACTTCTTCACCAGTCGCCTCACTTGCCTGGGCAGGAGAGCATGGGACTTTTGCCATCATTCTGGCTGTTACTCGCCAGTCAGCAGCTGGCGTCGCACTGTGTCATCGTGCCGACACCTTCTCGGATCCACCTGAGCAGTTCAAAGATCAAACACGTGCATGCAATGGCTAAGCGACAGGATCAACTTGATCCGATCAAGTACGTGCATGCGCATGTGACATGATGGTCAACAAATTAGCAACGGCACATATGCATGCTGAAGAGCTAAGGTCAAGTCAAAGCTTGGAATGTGCGGACAAGAGAATTTTCAATGCTCTGCCTGCAGCGCCCCATAACGCAGTCAAAGTGGCGCACTTCGTTGTAGTGCAAAAGGGATTCTGGACATCATCGACCATTTTTACAGTTGCAATTTTGTCTTCAATTAAATGTTAAATCGGTTATCTGTTACAGTACCCTTTGCAGCTCGAGCTCGAGCAAGTGGCGGACTTGACAACGCGACTCCACAGACAACCCGCAGCCATGGCGAACACAATGATGCGCATGCAAGTACACGCACCAGTGTGCGCTCGCGCGCATGCAGGCAATAGGGTCCAGCCGCGCGCGCAAGCAATGCGCTCGTCAGCTTCGCAAAGGGCTGTTGCTCCTGTTCGAGTATCTGCAAAGCACAGCTTGTTCCGCAGCCAGCCCGCATTTACCGGCATCGCCAGCGCACAGCTACGCAGACCAATAAGCAGGAGTCTGCGCACCGTGATATGCATGGCCGCAAAGAAGTCTGTCTCAGACCTCAAGAAAGCTGACTTGGAAGGAAAAACAGTCTTCGTGCGGGCTGACTTAAATGTGCCATTGGACAAAAGTCAGAACATCACTGACGACACGCGTATTCGGGCAGCTATTCCAACATTGAAGTACCTTACAGAGAACGGCGCAAAGGTTCTGCTAACGTCTCACCTGGTAGGTCTTTGGTCGCCATGCTGCAAGCAAGATTTGCAGATCAGCAAGTCGTTTTGCAAATTCCCGTCCACTTGTAGGGTCGGCCCAAGGACGGCCCAGAGGACAAGTTCCGTCTGACACCCGTGGTCCCTCGCTTGTCTGAGTTGCTCGGCACAAAGGTGCGGCCCCAGATAAGTTCATGCTTATCCATGGATCTACAAGACGCTTTCGACGAGGGTCTTCTTTGCTGACGTAGGTACTCAAGGCAGACGACTGCATTGGTGATGAGGTCAAGCAGAAGACCCAGGCCTTGAACAACGGCGAGGTACGAAATGCTGTGGGTGTTGACTTGGTTCCCAGTCTTTAACCACTGCCTGCAGAATGCCAGCATTCTGCAACACATGCAGGTGCTCATTCTTGAGAATGTCCGGTTCTACAAGGAGGAGACCAAAAACGACCCTGGATTTGCTGAGAAGGTACATGTCTCTCTGCTCCATGCGTATCTGCTTGCATGCTACTTCATGACAATGTTGCATCAGGTCAGCACTTGCACCACATACACCTGACACCTGTGCTGGACGTTGTAATGACCACGCCTACAGTTGTACCCATCAGCAATATGCAGCACCAAAGTACCCCATAACACTGTGTCAGTGTATTGACAAACTCAGGTCCTGTGCAACTTGCATTTGATTGCACAAATGAGGCTGTTTCAAGATGAGGCTAGCCCATTTTGATTGCACGCTGACTGTTTCATTATGCTTGCAGCTTGCAGCAAACGCTGAGATCTTTGTCAATGATGCTTTTGGCACAGCACACAGAGCTCACGCATCAACAGAGGGTGTCACAAAGTTCCTGAAGCCAAGCGTAGCAGGACTGCTGCTACAAAAGGAGCTAGATTACCTTGATGGAGCTGTCAAGGAGCCCAAGAGGCCATTTGTTGCAATTGTTGGTGGATCTAAAGTGTCCTCCAAGATTGGGGTCATTGAGTCTCTTTTGGAGAAGACAGACAAGATCATTCTTGGGTGAGTTACGATGCCACCATGTCATCAGGCTACTCAGGCACTTTCACAACAGACTGTTGCAAATGATACGCGTACCTATTTGTGTCACCATGTCACCAGGCTGTTGAGGTGCTTTTGTAAAAGCCGCTTGCAACTCGTATACCTACCTGTTCATGACAAAGCAGCATCAGTAAACGCAACAGTGACACAGCTCAGACAGACTGGTGAAGAGACAATGCAAAGTTGGTCATGCTTGCGCACAGTAATCAATGCAATTGATCAGATATCAAAGTCTGCCAAGTCGATATGTTTGCAAAGGTCTGCCTGCAAGCAGAAGTAGTCATGCATGTGCTGTTCTTGGGCATCTGCATCTGCGTGCAAGCATGTTGTGCGAGCGGAAGTGCACACTACTGGAACCATGCGCTGACATGGACTTTTGTCTCTTCTACCAGAGCTGTGCATGGCACAAAATGATGTTTCGTGCCTCGTACAGCTGTGTAAGGAGGCACAACGGGCCTTTGCTCAGCTGATTGATGCGTAGTCTGCTGCGTATCACGCCAATGGCATGAACATCCAGTGCTGATGTTTCAAAGTGGTAACAAATGCAGCTCTCGTGCACCATGCAATGATGTGCATGGGGCTGCTTTTCTCATGCTGCATGTCTGATCTGAAAGATAGCGTGTTTCAGCATGTCTGATCTGAAAGATAGCCTGTTTCAGCATGACAGGAAGGACAAGATTCATGCACTTGATGCCGTCATGGTCTGGTCTTTAGCCTTGGCAACATGAGACGCAAGGACTCAAAGTTGCAACTCAGACACCTAGCAGCTTAGCAAAGACATGCAACTATCATCAAGATGACTCGCATTGCTGTACTTGAGTATTCAAAAGCAGGCATGGCTCTGAAACCAAATGTATCAAAAAGCTTTTGGCGATGTGATCAAGTCAGTTGCAGAGCCCAACTCACCATCACTCGCCAGCTCATCGGTCAAGGGGGACAATTGAAGTCAGCAATGCAATGACGCAAAAGCGACTGAGCGTCTGATTGTACGTGCAGAGGCGGCATGATCTTCACTTTCTACAAGGCCAGGGGTCTAAATGTGGGCAGCTCATTGGTCGAGGAGGACAAATTGGAGCTGGCAAAGAAGCTGGAGCAGGCTGCTAAGGACAAGGGTGTGGAGTTTATTCTCCCCACTGATGTCATCGCCGCTGACAAGTTCGATGAGAACGCAGAGACGCAAGTAGTGGCGGCTGGCGAGATTCCAGAGGGTTGGATGGTACGGCCCTGCCTTGCCCTGCCCTACCCTGCCCTGCCCTGCCATGCCCTGCCCTGCCCTGCCATTTTGTCTGCCTTGCACCTGTCCATTACACCATTAAATCTGTTTTCTTCTGTCTTGAAAGCCTTCTGACAAAATGTGCAGCCAGCCAAAAAAATTGCCAACAATTGCCAAAATGCAACCTACCCTTGGTACTAAACATGAGCTGCTAATGTTTTCTACGTAATGTGAACAGCGTACCTTCAGCATCACACGGTCAGGATTGCCTTTGATGCATGGGAACTTGTGCAGCCAAAGCAGACCCAGCACTAGCTTATGCAAGGGCACCAGCAGAGTGCAGTGGGCATGGCATAGCAACGCTGCTCGCATAACATTTGCTTGCATGACATGGTGCCCCAGTCAGACACACAGAATGCAGACGGCGAAGTTGTGCATGGTCGCCTATCTGCAGATTGATAGCCTTGAAGGGGATCAGGCACAGCCTCCACGCTTGCAGTCTTGCTCTGATTATTGCACTCATGGCATGCAGGGAAATGCTTGGCCTGCTGTCAAGCAAGGGACAGCAATTGTCGCATCTCCAATGCTTTGCATCATGCTGTAGGTAGTCTTGCTGTGAACAGCCAGCAACAGCCCAAGCGTCACCGCAGTTTCTGTTGAGCATTGTGACAGTTCTCAACCAGAAAGGCATGTAGAAAGTTCATGATTCTTTGCAAAAGCCATATGTCAGGCACATAAAAACCATGATTGTGTCTCACATGACAAGCATTTTTGTGTCAATCATGAGTGCATCAGGGGCTGCTGTCCATTTGACAATCTTGAGTTCTCTGTCTGACAGTCTTGAGTTGTCTGTCTGACAGCCTGTGTTGATGTCACGTGAGCTGAAGCTTTGAGGCATGGCTGGACAGTATGGCAACTGCGCGTGGTCTCCAAACATGGTACCTGAAGCAGTTTTTCAATGGTCAAAGCGGATTGGCAGTCACGTGCAGCTCCCATATGTCCACCATTGCAACAAGCATTCAGTTTGTGTGGGTCAGGCGAGCTGTCAGCAACCGCTGTTGGGGTGTGCAATGCTGATGGCAATAGTGAGGGTTGTGTGCGTGATAATGTTGCTGAACACACTCCTCAAAGCCTTGAACTGCTACGGACCTGTCCATTTGCATTGATGTTGGCATCCGGGAGTGTCTGCAGACATTCTCTTGCCCAGAATACTCAAGCCTTGTATTGAGGTCAACAGCGTAAGCTGTGTGCGTCAAAATGTGTTGCTGCGTACACTTCCCAAAGCCTTGTACTGGATTTGCTCATAGGCATGAGTCTAGTGACTACTTCATGTTGTGGTGAATTGAACGTCACTGTACATAGCATCTCTGTCATACAACCTTGAGGTTTTTTGCCTGACAGCCTGTGCTGATTGTGACGTGAGCTGGAGCTTTGATGCATGTTTGGACAGTGTGGCAGCTGGGCGTGATCTCCTACCAGGGTACCTGCAGCATTCGCACAGGTCAAAGTGGGTAGGCGGTCTTGCGCAACTACCATATGTCCACTCATGCAACAAATTTTCAGCTTGCGTGGATCAGCCAAGCTGTCAGCAAAAGCAATTGAACTTTTTCAAATCTCTTCCATGAATTGACCCATGCAGATTTCCCCTCAGGCTTCAGCAAGTTGGTCTCTATGTTTGCTGTAGGGTTTGCCATTGGACCTTGCTCCCTGAAGCCTGTCCAGTCAGGTGTGACACATATTTTGTGGAGCTGGATTGGCTTTGAGGTTTGCTCAATTGGCGCAATTTGCTCCGATGTGGCTGCAGGGTATGAACATTGGGCCTGACTCATTGAAAGCCTTGCAAGGAGCCCTGACTAAACAATTGCAATGTCCCATGCACATTTCCAGTAGATGTTTGGCACTTTGCATGTAGAAATTGAGAACCTAGCTTTCAATTGGCTGCAGGGTCTGGACATTGGACCTGACTCATTGAAGGCGTTCCAAGGAGCCCTAGCAGATGCCAAGACCATCATCTGGAACGGCCCTATGGGTGTGTTCGAGTTTGAGAAATTCGCCAAGGGCACTTTTGGCGTTGCAGAGACCCTTGCAGAGCTCAGCGGCAAGGTATGCCTCTTCTTCAGCACCTGTGAAGTCACCAATCATGTGTGACTGCATGCAAGCAGTCAATGTTCTGAACATGAGAATTTGCCAAGGGCACAGTTGGTGTTGTAGAGACCCTTGCAGAGGTCAGCGGCGAGGTGTGTCTCATTTTCATTACCTGCAATGTCATCAAACACTTGTGTTTTCACCAACATACAACGATGCGTCAGCGTTCCATATAGAAGGCTGTCACAATGTTGCATTTGGGAAGCACATGCAGCCATGTGGCTTAGGGCTGCAGCATATGCACTATTCCCCAATGAGCCATACCCAGGAGTAATGCTCCAAGCACCCCACCAACATCATTATGAAAGGTGGTAACAATTTGGCAGTCTGCTGTTTGTTGCTGTGACTCATGTTGTTCGTGGACTGATCATAGATGAGTCATGGGTCACTGACGAAGCATGCCTTACTAATTAGCTTTGCATTATATGCAGGGTGCCATCACCATCATCGGAGGTGGTGACAGTGTGGCAGCTGTCGAGAAGGCAGGTTTGGCCGATAAGATGAGTCACATCAGCACTGGTGGAGGAGCTTCCTTGGAGCTTCTGGAGGGCAAGGTTTTGCCAGGAGTGGCAGCGCTTGACGAGGTTTGAAACTTGCTATCCAGTGATTTGACTAATTGCAAAAGCCTTGATCAAGTGCAAGCTCCTGACAAGATTAGGAGTCAGTAATTTGGCTCTCATGCAACAGTCACTACAACTAGAACAGTCGTTACATGTCTTTACTGAGAAGGCAGTATCAAGCGTGTGATGCAGATTAATCTCTTGTTTTTGTGTACTTGAAAACACAACAGATGTACTTGTTGAGGACTATTAGTATGGCAGAGATCCTGGACATTGAGATCAGGTTTGGTCAATATGCTGCGAGCATACAGGGTGTGCAGATAGCAGACAAGTCAAGTTGCATTCAAGCTATTGCCAGTGCTTAGGCAACATCATTCATCAGGCTTGTTTCCTGAAGACATAGTGCTTCTAGCATTTGAGACTTGATATCTAAGCCACTTTGAAATAGACAACAAAATGTGTTTAGGTTCTCAGTGTAATGATCAGCGAGGCTGTTTTCTGCAGCAGGCTTACAATTGCCAATGCCTTGTTTTGCATGGGAAATGACATCCTCGCTGTTGATGTTGGCACTGTCCTGCTTCATAAGAGTATCGGGATGTGGTTGCGTAGCGTGTCATCTGAATGTATCAGTACTACTTCACACTGGTTGCTGTTTGGAGTTCTGTTGCTGTTGCATGTTGGCAGATGCACCAACACAAGCTGCCAGCCTCCATTTGAGTCACAGGTTCACCCACAATGCCAAAGTCTATCTTTCACTTGCATAGTGCTGCCTGGTTAACGTGACCCCACTTGATCAGCCCCCAACTTATGCCCTAGTCAAGAGCGCAATGTAGCACAAGCAGATGGTGGGTTTCTGCTGTACTAGAATGCAAGTCAGACACAGCACAGACCAAGTGTGATTTGCAACTGGCAGCAGTCAGCTTGATGAGATTGGAGTATTTGGTACCAAGGGCCTTTGCACTTGGCAGCATGTGGTCTGAGTGACGTGGTAGACAGAGTTGAGCTGTATGGCAACAAACCAGCATGCAAGGGAGGAAAGACATGCAGCAGGCAGGTGAAGAAGAAACACCCACCTGTCAGGAAGACAGCAGTCAGGCATAAGGGCAGGCAGTAGGGCAGCAATCATGAAGGAGGGGATGATGCAAAAGGCATTCATCAGCTGGGCACTCTGGCAGATCTCTCGGCAGCAGTCGTGAAGAAGGAGAAGGAGGGGAAGAAGAGGCATACACCAGCTGGGCACTCTGGCAGGCGGCAGGGCTGTGGACTCTGGAGAGAGTTGCAGCTCTGCTGCTCAGAGTGCCCAGCCTGGTGTGTGTCTCTTGTCTCCGTAAAGCTCATGTTCAACAGCAGCTTTCAGTTTGATTCTGACTAGCAGTCAGCATACACACGCAGTGCCTAGCAGTTGCTAAACACATGCAGTGCTGTACAGAGCAGCAATGCATTACAGGACTGCACATTACGGTGACATGATGAGGGCTCAGACACTGCAGGCTTTATGTGCAAAGCTGGACTGCAAATAGACACACAGAAGCTGCACATCCAACAGTACCTCATATGAGTGCAGACACTGCCAGCTTACCGAGAGCATTCAAACACAGCGTCAATCTCATGGGAACCTGTGTTGCCCACTTCAGCGCTCAATTTGCTTTTGCTGCATCACTGACTTGGTGTGTTCTGTTTACAAAGTTCATTGTCTGTGGCACTCATGACCCACTGCCTTGTGTCATGCAAAATGCATTATGCTTTGAATACGTTACATGCTGCCCTGTTCAAAGCGAAGCTCAATGTGGCTCATTATTGTCTTGCAGAAAACTGGAGGAGGAGCCTCAGCAAACGGTGACGGCAAAGTGTCAAAGAACGGCGACGGATCAGTTACATACCAGGACCCTCTTGACATGTACTGTGAAGACAACCCAGAGACTGACGAGTGCAGGTATGGTGCTATGGCCTTGCTATTGTGCATGACTTGTACAAAAGTTTTTGTTCTAGTTTTGGCAGGTACAATCTATATATATCAAATCATCTGCTCAATTGGCATTTGCTATCTTGAGCCTGTTATATGTGTGCAAGTAGACAAAAGTGCAAGTTTGCATTGCAAGCATCCTTTGCCATCTTTTGCTTACAATCATGCAACCATGTACTGCGCGGCATTATGATATGTCACCATGAGCATTGCTCTTCCCTCAGGGCTCGACCCTCAACTTCCTTCTCTGTCCTTGCAGGGTATACGACAACTAGACTTGCACACGCGAGGAATCTCAGCATCCACTGAGAGCAAAGAGCAATGCTCTGACAGTTTGATCACCATCTGGCATTGACCCCCATATCAATGTCATTACACTCTGATATGTTACTTACGTCACAACCGCACAGCAGTTTTCTGTACTCCAGCTGCTTGGAAGCAGGGGTTGTCCTCTTGCTATCTGTCCTGATAGCAAATCAGAATGTTGCTTTTACAAACCTGTTCTTGACCACTCTCTTCTGTCTCGAGTTTGTGCTACAATAAATAGTTGCTCTGGTGTTGTGCTTGGCGTCAACACCAACAACAAGTGATGGCCATATGTAACCATCTTCTGCTGCGCTATTGCTGGCTGCATACATGAATCAGCATTTCATGAATGGTATGCATCAAGGTGTTTAAGCAAAGACGCTTTATACATTGTGCTAGCGGGATCGTGCGGGACATGCATTAGCTTAGGTGTGAGTGGTGTCATAGATACTCTCATGCCCAAGTGACCTCTGAGTCTCACACATTGTGTCAGTCTCGGTCACAGCTATCAATGCGACGCTTTCAACAGTTGTGTCACCCTTTTCAATGCAACGCCTTCATAACGTGAATGCCAAGTGATCAATGGTGGTCAGTGTTCACATCTGCTTTACTTGTCTTCGTTCGTTGTAGTCAGTGTTGGTGAGTGGACAGAATACGATTGAGTTCTTGAACTAGAGTTTGCCACTTGTGGCACATGCGATTAGACTTGTTGTCTAGCTGAAGCATGTGAAATTACTCTCTCTCTCTCTCTCTCTCTCTCTCTCTCTCTCTCTCTCTCTCTCTCTCTCTCTCTCTCTCTCTCTCTCTCTCTCTCTCTCTCTCTCTCTCTCTGAGCGATGGGCCAGCGTTCCAAGTGATCAAGTCAGTATTGTAGTGCACGTGCAGCCTGAGATGCAGCATTGCACTTGAACAGCATCACATTGTGACATGATTCTCCGAGATGCATACAGCTGCATCATTTGGACCACCAGTGTTTTCGCAACACGAATGCTTGAATGTTGCAACGATATGTGATCTCGGCGTTTTCCAAAGTTTGCTCGTCAATGCAGTTTTGGGAGTCTGCTTCCAGATCACCAAACTAAGTGAACAGCATCACATTCATCCACTCTGAACATCATCGCTGCAGATACTGCAAGAGACATCCCTCATGCCTGTTGATACGTACTGCATTACATTTTGTTTCCGCTGTGACGATGTGCAAATCAGAAAATCTACCTAGCGTGAAGCAACGCACTTAACTTACAGCATGCTAGCAGTCCATGAGCGTTCGACCCCTCAAAATTCAATGGACACATCCCTGCTAATGTGCAAATCTACAAGAAGAAAACTCATACTTCCAGCAAAGTCCAGACAATTAATGTACAATTATTTTCAGATGACAGACTTGCGGTCATGATTAGACCCAAGAGCAAACTTCTTGTCCACTCCCAGGTCACTGAAGGAAAGGGGCCTGTATTGCTCAGCAAGGGTGGGGTCGGGGGCCGGGCTTGAGCGACCCCAAAGAGGAGGTCGACCTGCTTGGTCATCATTTGGCCTCCTCAGCTTCCTTTCAGGATTTTGTGAAATGCAAGTTAGACTGCCATGATGGCTGCTGCTGCTGTTCTGCCTGTCAACAGTCACAAAGCTTGGGAGACTTGGCGCTGATGGATTGATCCTCAGGTCATCCTGCAAGCAACACAGTCGCTTTTGCGTGAGGTCTTATCACTGACAAAGCAGTTGCGACAAACACTGTGCAGACTTTTCCAACAGTGTCGAGCAATCACGCCACATGCACACTTGCTGTTGCATCCTGGCTGAAGTGAGCATGCTTTCTCAAAGCTACATCAATTGGCACAGATCTTGACACAGATCTTGGCTGTGGTGGGGATGGGCAGCCTGTTTGTGCAAATCATGTTTGACATAGACCCTGCTGAGCCAGAGGAAAAGGATTCCCTCCTCTTCAAGTCATGCAACTCCTTTCACTCAAAAGCAGCAGAAGCACTTGCAGGTGATGCACTTGAGCCAAATGTCATGCTGTGGCAAACCACCTCCACACAACTCATTGTTTGAATTCCAAATACCATATGCACAAATGCAGACTAATGACACAAGGGGCTCAACCCCACCAGCAATGACAGCATGATGCCCTACGTGTTTGCAAGGTATCTGCCAGTATGAAAGATTTGATAGAGTGCGTGTGGTGTGCAATACATTTCTCTGGGTTTGTGTACTGTTGTCCAAGTTTGTTTACCTGTTTTCCAAGGTGCTGTCTGGCAGTCATTGAGCTGTCAGTCCAGGATCCTATTGCCATGCTAGCATACGTCAAGGGCTGCGCCAAACTGGCCCTGCCCTGAGTGACTGAAGACTGGCTAGTGCTGGTGCTGTAGTCAATGCCGTCATGCATTGGAGACGTGCCCAGCAAATGCCAATCTGCCCTGGAGGGCTGCTGCTGGATGCCCTGCCCTATGCCCTGCCCCCATGACTGATCATTAGTGGGGCATGACTCAGACTGCATGTGACCCTCATGTAATGGGCTGGTCCCTAGTAAGTGCCACTGTGGGACCAGGGGCTGCTGCTGGAAGCCCTGGGGCTGCTGCTGATTGCCCTGAAGCTGCTGCTGGACGCCCTGGGGCTGCTGCTGGATGCCCTGGACTACATGGGGCCCTCGCATGCCCTGCTGCCCCTCATGCAGAGGGCTGGTTCCCAGCAGCCGCCATGAGGGCACCTGGTAGGGCTGCTCAGAGCTGCCCTGAGGCATTGCCTGGCTTGGTTGTGCCCCTGAAAGAGAGCTGTCTTGCACAGTGAAAGACAAGGGCCTTTGATATGCATTGTACACTTCCTGTGAGGAGTAAGAAGCATGGTCTACACTGCAGCTGGCAGCTGATTGAGCATCTGAGACGGCAGCAGTGTCTGCAGCTGGCTGCTGGAATCTGAAGGCTGCAGGGACTCCAGATGAGGACTCTGAAGCAGGCTGATGAGGGTACTGGATCTGTGTGCTGGCTTCTTCTTCATCAGATGCTTCCTCAGGGTAGAAGTTACGCCTGACAGGTTGAGACGCCGATGACTGAGCCACTTCAGGCGTCTGCCCAGGGCCGTTTGCAACAGCCTCAGGGCCATTGGCAGCAGCTTTAAGGCCTTCTGGACTGCCCTGAGGCTCTGCGCCCAGCTTGAGATACTTGTGCTCAGTTAGGGCTTCCTGCTCAGCCTTCTGAGGGCTGATGTGAGCCATAGCCAGGTTCATGAAGCTTTGACCTAAGGGCCCTAAGCCCTCCACACTCAGCTCAGGGTTTGGGGCAGATGCAAAACTGCTCTTGTGCTTCTGTGGGTTGCTTTCAGGTGTTGCCTCTCCTGTAACCCTAGCACTTCTTGAAACCCTGCTGCTGCTTGGGCTGGCCTGTACAGCTCCCAAGGCATCCAGTTGAGCCTGGGACTCATGCGGTGAAGAAGAGGATGAGACAGCATCATAGGGCTTGAACGTAAACAACAATTGCACCTCCCCTTTCTGTCGGCCGTCCTGCACAACATGTCATTTGCATGTTAGATGGCGGATCATGCGCGCGCAGCATCACAAAACAAGAGTGCATTAGCATCATGCACAGTGCATGCATGCATGCATGCATGCTTAGCAGAATAACCTTATGGAGCATTGCTTGTAGGCGTCACATGTTGCAACTACTCTGCAGACCATAAGACATGTTGAAGCTTGAGTGCAACTGACATCAAGGTGAATGTGGACCAGGCAAGCAGACTGCAAGTGTCATGCACCATTAGACATGTGTGTTCTACACTGAACTCTCTTGGTAAGGGCAATCGATGTACGAACAATCTCAATGTAAAGACAGCACCGTTGTTTACCAATCACTGCATTCTGACTGCAGTGGTCCCTCAGAGTAAGGACAATTTGATGTAAGGACAAATTTCTTGGTGGCCGAAGCAGTCGTTACAAAGAGAGTTCACCATATCAAGGCAGTCAGCATACCCGTGTGAACAGTGGTGCACTGACTTCTTCATGATAGTTGGCAAAGACATCTGACAGGTCCACCTCTGTTGAACCAATCTGCATGGCATACATAATTACCTCAGCATATGCATCAGTCAACGCGGTCAGACTGTGCCAGCAGACCTTGCAGTAATGATAACAACAATTGTCACTACACATTCCAGCGCATGTGCTAGGTGTGGGTAACTCAAGTCCTGTCTCGCCAGACAGGCTTGTTCTGAGCTTCTTTGTGGGGACATCTGAAACTTCGTTATTAGCAGTAGCCTGTGAAGAGTTGGGAAAGGCTCACCCTGTTGTCATGGAGGGCGTTGGCGTTTTTGACTTTCACAGTCAGTTTTGTTGAAGCATCTCGTGAGGTGTTACTGCAGGCATGCAAAACAACTTGTCAGAAATGTAGCAAAGTCCAGTCAAGGAACTGCAAGGCTGGGTGTTGCAGACCGCAGCTTACAGCTTGATGCTTTCGTTCCAAACCGGGGAGGTGCCTCCGTCTCGGTGCACAGCTGTTTTCACCTTCAAGCTCCCGTGCACAAGCTGCGTCAAGGCATTTGTCTCAGCGTTTGCTTGTGTGCCGCTGCAGTTCGGCGTGACCAAGGACACAGCAACAGTGCTGACCTGCACATAGGGGTCTTGAATGCCGAATATGGCAGTATCCCTCAATCCCCGAGCCGACACCACATTGACTCGCAGCTCGCCTTTGCGGCTAGACATAGTGCACTACAGTTCGGCTTATTTCTGTAGCAGACCGATCCAACTTTAGCTGCACGCTTGAGCCAGCGAGTCTTATGTTGGCATCGGTCTCAACGCCATGCGCAAATTGCAATATTTCGAGCAGCAGCTTTGAGCGCGCTCGTGTCCGGCAACGCTGCACGCATTCAGCAAGTGCAGCTGGTCAATGGGACATCAGCTTAAACGGCGAAACAGGATGCTAAATTTCAAAGCAGAATCATGCCTGACAGCAACACTTTCATTCAAGTTTCCAGCATTGAACATGATCCGAACAGGTTGGTACACTTGTTGTAGCTGATCAAACTGGTCGGCTGGACAGAGCAGGAGGTGCAAGTTTGTGTGGTCTACTGGAATTGATCATGGCGTGAACCACCACCCGTGGACATATAATATATTGTATCATTCAAGAAGATTCTGCATGCACCAAATGGAAAGAGCGTTTGCAAGAAGAGGTGGCGTTTGTTGTGGCAAAGCCTGCAAGTGTGCCAGGCTTGCACATGCCTCCAGTCTGGCACACTCAACGCATCAATCCACGTATTCTTGCCAATGACGCTCCTGTGCGCTCTGTCGCAAAGACGCTTCTTTTGCTGTCCCATTGGCTGCCAGCGGCGAATTGCCCACCCCTCCACCCCTGCCTGCATGTGCAAAGATAGGTACTTGGGGGCTTAAGCTTTTGTATTCATGAGGTCATCTCAAGCCTGCTCGTCAGTGCACTTTTGCGAGTCTGCTTCAGATCACCAACTAAATAACCAGGAGAGAATTGGCTAGGGCAGCGTCTGCTGCCAGTGGTGAGTTGCCCAACCCTTGACCCCTGCCTGCATATGCAGATATGTTCTACTCAGAAGCCAAGGTCGAGAGTTTTCCTGCAACCTTTGATTTGTAGTTTGGAGCTGTGCAGCTTGACTGCAAATTATAGCTTCTTAGCTCTGGATATGCAGTGGCTTGCAGAGCATTTAGATTACGGTCCCATGGCTACTTCACAGTCATAACAGCAAATATGCAAACATGATATTGGATGCCGTAATATGCCATGCGTACATGCATGACATCTTTGGACATGCATGAACATGTGCTGTGCAGCCAGCCAGCAAATCAGTTCAGCAGTTTACCTTGAAATGCCAGTTCCTCATTCCTCAGCAGTTCCTCCACCTCACTTGGCAAGGGCTGCATTCAGCAAAACACGCTCTTCATAGACAGACCTCTTTGCAGGATCATTCTGTTGTGCCTAAGATGACAACTGCCTTGCCTCAAAAGGGTGCTGCAGACATTGGGCTTTGTCAGGACACCTCTTTCAACAGTTAGGAGGTTCAGGCCTATGCACTTGGCAGGCAGCAGACCATGCAACACAAACAATGATGTTGCTGAGCTATAACATGAAGCTCTGTTCCAGCCCAGGACTGCAGACATCAGACGAGATGGGCTTGAGCATGCAACATACCAACGCCAGAAAGGAGCATGCATCCAACTCATGACAGGAGGCACGAAGCAGCTGACAACCAGCAAAGTATGACGCAGAACATGGAGGGCGGGGCTTACAGGTGTCGCCTCTCTGATGAGCCTGCATCTGAACATGCAATCGATAATCAAGGCCAACCGCAGGCAAAAGAGCACATCCTGATGTTGCTTGTATCGTACACATGCAACCAACAGGCAATATCAGAAAGAAGGTAGAGATTTACAAGGCAGAAGATGAGCACAAGACTTACTGGTGTTGCCTCTCTAGTAAAAGCTGAGCGAGGCTTACACCCAAAGCTCATGCCAGACCTTTGTGCAGTCTGTGCGTGTGTACCGCTGCTGGCTTTGCCCCTCAAGCCAGTGAAGCTTGGCAGCCTGCTTTGGCTGGTCTGTGAGGTGCGTGTGAAGCCCATGCTACTTGCTGCGGATCTCTCTGGTTGAGGCGATCCCGCATCATTACTGCAGTCAGCTGGAACATCAGCACCGATTTTTAGTCAATAGGAACATTCGCACCGATTATCAGTCAGCAGGAACATCAGCACTGAAAACTTGTCAGCAGGAACATCAGCACTGATTGCGATTCATGATAGCTTCGGGTATAGCTGATGTTTGTGACATTACCCAGAATGATAGCTGCTTTTGTTTCTGTATCTGAGTTGATTCATGCCAGCTTGCACATACAATACTGAGCTCTTACCGTATGGGGAACACAGCTGAATGCACTGATTGGAGGCTCAAATTTTGACAGATGATGCAATGTGCTCGTCAAACAAGCACCAGCATATGCCTCATGCACAAAAACCGACACATCCACACTCGCTCACTTCTCAACACTGGTGTGCTGCTGCAACCACATACATAATACTTTCTTGGTGTGCAGAACCCATATCAGCATGTGACAGTGTTTCTCCATACTCTTCATGCTGGGGTTGTGAACGGGAAGTGAGCAAGTTTTGCCTGATCTGCTGCTGCATATGCACCATGCTTGTAAGGACCTGCAGCAACGTGTTGAGGCTCTGCAATGCAAATCACCTTTGCATGTCTTTGGTTCTGCTCTTGATGCCAAGCGCTTTCTTGGCCGACCCCAAGACAGAAGCCATGACTCCCTTAGACTTGCCCCTTTTTGGCGCTGCCCCAGCTGGGGGCAGCTGGGAGCTGCCCTGCCCTGACACTGAGGGCCGTGCCAGATTGGGCTGCTGCAAACAGCCCTGCCCTGGGTCATCACCTCTGCAACCTGGATTGCCAAAATCTGTCTGACTTTGAGGCAGTTGCATGGCAGCTGTTTCCAATGGCCCTGGGGCTGAAGGCTGGTCCACAGCGCCCCTGCCTGGTCTCTGCATGTCAGATCCAGGCCCTGCTGCGGCAGGCCTAGCGACTGAGGGCTCCGTGGGGAGCCGCCCTGAGTCTAAGGGCTTCTGGGAGTCAGCCCTTCCTGTAGTCTGCATGTGACCAGAATGAGCTGCAGATGATGTTGCTGTTGTTTTGCCCAGGGCGCTTGCAAGCTGCAGCCCTGGGGATGTAGCATGAGGCCCTGCTGCTGTACCACGGGGCCCTGCGGCTGTACTGTGAAGCCCTTGAGCTGCCCCTGGGAAGGCGCTCTGTGGCCCTCTGCTGGCTGGAGCTGAAACCCTAGAGAGGGATGGGGCTTTACTGGGTTGTGCCAGAGGTTCTGCCAGAGCAGCTGCTTGTGACGCTGCTGCAGCGCTCACAATGCTTTGGCCGAAGTCAGGCCTGCAGACAATACTTGTGTCAGCATGCCTGCATATATGCAGATGTTGCTGCTGCAGCACTTATAAGACTCTGTGCAAAATCAGGCAAACTCTAAGCTGGCATTTGTGAACATGGTCATTGGGCAAGCTTTGAAGGTTTGCTGGGTTGTGCCAAGGCTGCTGCTTGTGTCGCTGCTGCAGCGCTCGCAAGGCTTTGGCCAAAGTCAGGCCTGCAGACAACACTTGTGTCAGCATGCTGGAATGCCTTGGCTTAGCTTGCTCTGAGGCTTCAAAAAGAATGCGGTTGCAGATACTTATCAGGCGTCTGATTGCTGAGCTTGCCATGCTGTGATGTCTGGTCAACAAACATGTTGAAGACAGCTGTCACTTACAGTATGGCTGCAGTCCAATTGAAAAGAGCTGACTGAGGGCATGTAACCTTTAGGAATTTGGGTGAATATTACTCGTGCTAGATGCAAAGCAACTGTTCAGTTCACTGCAAAAGTCATGCCTCATGGCAGTACATGCTGTAGTCAAGCTGACATGGAAATGCACATTCAGCTTCTGCTCGCATTGGGCTGCATAGATCAGGACTTTGCAACGCTTAGTTGACACCATGACCACAATGAGAAAACTGCAGAAGTTTTCACAAGAAATGAGCTTCTGCATTGTGCTTGCGACTTGCAACGAGCAGTGTTGTGGCAGGGCGTTTATTGTAATTTGCGATAGCTGCTTGGCAGGAAGCTATCCCCTGAATTGCTACACACACCTCTTGGAACCGGTGAAGCTGCGCCCACTGCTGAAAAACCCGCTTGTGTCGGTCGGCCGCTTGAGTCTAGAGGGCTTCACAGCAGGTGCAGGGATGTGGGAGGGCTTGGCCACAGCTGTGGCCAAAGCAGTTGCAGCTGTGGCCTCAAGACTGCCCTTAGCAGGCCCACCGCCACCACCACTGTCTGGGCTGGCGGGCAGTGGCACAGCTGCCGCCAGCTTGACTAAGTGACTGTTGGTTGCCTGTTTAGGCACGGGTGCTTTACTTGCAGGTGCACGCAGCTTGGACCTGTTGGACCCAGCTAGCTGAGAAAGAGACAGTGAAGACTGCTCAACAGGCAGGGCACTTGCAGAGGGCGCTTTCCTGGCAGCGCCCTTGCCAACAGCCCTGGCAGCAGCCCCAGGACGCTGCCCAGGAGGTGAACCCGCGACCTCATTGTTGACCGCTTGCATCTTTGGGGGCAGAGGTTGCCTAGACCGCTGATGGGCTGCTTTTGCTGCTTGCTGTTGGCCTATCCTAGATTGGTGCTGCTGTGACTGCTGAGCAACTCTTGCATGCTGCTGCTGCACAGCTTGTTGTAGGCGCTGCTGGCTGCTGCTGTGTGAGCCAATCCGCTGAGCATTGCTTGTTTGAGTCCTGAGTGGACTCAGCACATGCTGAGCTGGTAGCTCAAGGCGAGCTGGGTCACAGCTCTGGGGCTGTTGGGTGCTGCCATGCTGCCCTTGCCTAGGGCCCTGCCCGGGGGCATCCTCTCTCTGCCCTAGCCTTGACAACTCTGTGGCCAAAGGCTGTTGCCTAGGGCCCTGCTCTGAGGTATCCCCATTCTGGTCTTGCTGAGCATGTGGACTTGACATTTCTTGTTGCCGCTCTTGCTCTTGCTGAAGCGCCCAGTTTGGGCGTTCACGCTGGCCTGGTGTTGCAAGGAGCTTGCCTGGCGTCTGTGTTTGGCCAGTCCTAGAAAATGCTTCTGGAGCAGGCCCCCTGTGCCTAGTGCTCGAGGTATCTTGTGGCGCCAAGCGTTTCGAGGGCATGCTTCCTGCGTTTGAGCTTTCACCACTGAACGGGTTTTGCGCCTGGTTGCTGTGAGCTGGGCTGCTGTGCACAGATCTGGCATCTGGTTGAGCCTCCTCATCTTCCTCCATGACTACAGGCAGGCCTGCCTTGCCATTTGACAGTCGCCTGACCTCATCAAGCTGCAAAAACACACCCTCGTTGACCTCAAGCTTGACACGAGGCAAATTGGGTCATCACGGCTCTTGTTTTTGTACATGTCAGAGCAAATTGAAGTTGGCATGATCACTCTGATTTAGATATATACTAGATGACACAATGCCCTGTATGTATGAAGGTGCAACTGCTTTGATGACAGTGTGTCAACAGACTGAGAATCCGCCTAGACGAGCGCAAAAGCATGCCGCTGCCTTATGCTATTCCAAGATTAGACAGGACTTCAATGCAGTGCTAGCGGGTACTTGTGCATGTCAAAGTCAATAGACTCAGCCTGAACAAGCTCAAAGCACCAGATGGGCTTTTATTGTGGTTGGCTAGCAAGACATTGATTAATGCTGAACATACCTTCAGCACTTCCTCAGGCTCAAATCCGTTCTGCCCCTCAACAGCACCTTCCAGCTGAAGGAACAGGCACATGCTGTCCCGCATACCCACACTCTTTCGCACACCTGGAGCTTCTGACCCTTGACTCTGCCTCACACCTTGTGCAGTGGCTTGACTGCGACGCATACCAGCAGCTTCTGACCCTTGACTCTTCCTCTGCCCTTGCGCATTGGCTGCTTGACTCTGCCAGCCTTGCTGAGCATTCTCTGCTTCATTAGCCTGCGTTTGTCAGTTTCTGACTGGTCACCTGGCTGAGTGTTTGGTTGATTGGTAGTGGGCCACTGTACAAAGGACTGATACAGTCTACCATACTTTGTGCAGATGCAGTGCTTGCTTGTGAAAGTGAAAGCAGAAAAGCTGCCTGTTTTCGACGTGAAGTCGTGGCATGCCTTGCTGTCCAGTTGGCGTCAATGCTTTCAGCTCTGCTTACAGATTTGCTTAGGCAGTGGAGACACCAGTCACTTGACCTCAATTTCACTTGCAGTTACTGCTTTGACAAGGATCTATTTGACTCATGGCAACACCCGAAGCGTGTGCTAGCATGAGGCATGCATGTGGTTCAACGCAGTGGAAGCAGGCAGCAGTCTGGGCTGACAGCAACCGGTCCAACATGCATAGCACATGCCGCAGGTATGAATAACTGCAAGACCCTTGAGCAGATGAGCAAAGTCAGTCAGTGCCTGTGCGGGCCTTGCCTTCTTGTGCTCTGAGTCTGCTGTGCCTGTGGCCACTTGCATTGATGCAGATGCTTCTGCCGCAGTTTGCAGTCTTGGAGAGCTGTTCTCCATTCTCAAGGACGGCTCAGAAGCCAAAGAGCCGCTGTCTTCAGCACTGCCAATCTGCTCTGAGTCTGGACCTGTCTGAAGCATCTTGGATGCTTGCTCACCCTTTGAAGACACAGCAAAATCATTCATAGCCTTTTGCTGCTGCTGCTGCTGCTGCTGCTGCTGCTGAGTTTCACTGCGGCGGCTGAAATCATTCACCCTGCTAGGCTGAGTGCTGAGTGCATTACACACTACATGAGAGCTGTTGTTTGGCCGAGCATCTGTTTGTTGGACAGGGCCTGTATGCGTTTCAGCTTGCAAAGCTGTTGAGTCATCTGTTGCATGCCTAACAAGCTCAAGACTGCCGTTGATGTGGGCAATCTCTTCCACTTCCAGCAGACCTGACTCAGCTGTGGACGCTGTGAAGCGATTAAACAGTGCTGTGCTTTCTCGACGGGGATCAGATGCGCGCTGGTTTCTGCTTGATGACTGGCTTGCTGCACTGGAGGGGCCAGCTTCTGACGCTTGCTGCAAGGCAAACACATACATACAGTAAGCCCTTGGTTTAAGGACATCAGCTATCAGGACATGTTTGTTCCAAACACAATGCAGATGAACGCCAGACATTGCTCTTTGATTGCAGCACCTGCATCTGAGTAAGAAGGTTTTGTTGAACAGACAAAGTTTTGACATCGCCATTTGACTGTACATGCGAAATGTTGCAGGGCTGAGATTTGCTATGTACTTGCAGGTTGCTTCAGGACAGATTTAGATGCAGCAGGGACTGCATTGTGCAATGCACTGTGCTGTGGATCGTCTAGGAGATGCAAATAGGCAAGTAGATAAGCCCAGCAGCAGACAAAGGGCTCACTTCATGCCTGCTCAAGTCTGGCGCAACAGCTTGGGATGGCTTGGCAGCAGGTGTATGCCAGAGGTGAGCTACTGGGGAGGACTGATGTGGGTATATGTCAGGAGGCAGCACTGTGTTGGTCACTGCTGCTAGAGGTGTATGCGCTGGTGAAGTTGGTCTGGCTGCCTCTGCCCCAGGCTGACCCTGTGACTGGCGTGCCTTCCCTCTGCCCTGAGCTGGCCTTGTGAAAGATTCAGGTGGCGAGACTTGAAAGGGAAAGTCATTCTCAGAGAAGTCGTGGCCTTGAGCACCCAGCCCAGCATACAAAGACGGGGACAGCAAGCTGCTGCTGTGTCGCGCAAGGTCTAAGCAATCCAGGTCACGTAGCCTGTCCCGAAGCCTACTTCGACCCGTACTGCGGCCGGGGGACGTCATTTGACCTTTCAGAGCTTTGTCAGCTCTGCGACATTGTTTGTGAGCGAGTCTAAATCCGTGGGTCGCTTACAGCAGGTCACTACCGTAACTCTGCTGGCAGATCAGCCTGATCAGGTCTTGCTTTTGACAGGTTGCCCAGCTGCAGCTTGGAGTGGACTCAAGCGCAGACTAAGTGATGCCTGTTCAGCTGAACGTGCGACAATGCGACCGTGTTGCAGCTCGCAAATCACAGCAATTGCAGTCTTCATTTTGTCCAGGTCTGGTTTGAATGCAAAGTTGAGGTAAGTGATGAGTCATAGACTGTGTCATGCGGCAGCATCATTGTGGCAGCTGGCGATCATCATGTTCGCATTCTGTGCCATGCATGTGCACAGGTGCTCTTGCAGGTCCACAGCATGAATCAGATGATCCTAGATCAGGGCGGAAAATTTTTGAGCCACGCACGCACTAGCAGGATGGAATGTTTTCCTGCCAGAAATCAGTCAAACATCAGCAATGCTGCATCATATGAGCATACTTGAAGCTAAGGGCGTGTTGCTGTTCTTTGCCTGTGGCAACCCATTCAGTATCGGGACTCTGTCAGAAATTATGCGCATGTACAAAATTCAAGGATGCTTACCCTGGAAAAACTCGGAAAATGCCATCTGCTGCCTAGATCTACTGATAGCAGCTACTGCAGCTAAACACCTGCACGAATGTCTTTGCAAACTAAGATTGGAAGCATGAACACTGAGGATGAAAACATGTGCAGTCTGATACACCTATGCCACAGCTGCTCAAACTATTCTACTGTGATTGGATCTCAATCAGATTGAACTGCTGAATCAGCTGCAGAACCAGCAGATTAGGGACGAGATCTTTGTTCTCAAAAGCCTGATTGGTCCAAGGTGATATGCTGCTTTTATTCATCCACTCTTGAATGTCTGCCCGCTCATATGTGATGCCATCATTTGCCACAACAGGATCAGTCATGATGTCCTGCAATCGTCACAACTGCTTCAGATGTGCTATAGTGCAGTGCAATCAAACACGTGCTTTGAGCAGCCCAAATTGGCCTTTCGTTGTCTGGAAAGATCATACAGCTTCAACACTTGCCATCCTGAATGTGTTGCTGTGACTGCTGTTACCCCAGGTGAATAAATCCCTGACACAGCGGTTTCAAGGTCCAGAGATGGCTGCCATAACTCAAGCCAAGTTGGAGTGTGGCATTGGGCTGCCATGCGTTTAAGTGAATGTCATATAACATCATAAGTCACTGCTCGGAACATTGTAAACTGCAGTTTCTGCCTGCCATGCATACAGTTGCACAACTGACGTCAATGAGTGGTTGATGAGGACATGCGAGGTGAAGTTGGCATGTATAAATGTCCACCTGCTGAACTGCTGGTTCTGCATGTAATGCACATGAAGGGGTCTCAAAGCATTTGACAGGTGATTGCTGAGAACGTACCAAGCTAAGTGGGCATGTGCAGATCTCCACCCAAGCCTGGCGGTTAGCAGCTGTCACTGATCTGTCCCTGAGCACGATCATCATGGCTTGATTCTTGTCCTTCATCACATCTCTAGGCTGCTGTGTGACAGAATCTGCACCAAACAGGCAGTCACACAACAGGAGCAATTTGCCTCTTTTCAACAGCAGCTTCAAAGAAGCTAGCTGATTGACAACTTGCAGATGTTTAGGCAGCATCAGATGGCAATGTCAATACAACTCTTCTCCTTCTTCAGGTTCCTAGGCTGCTGTGTAACAGGATCTGCATTGAACAGGCATTCGAACTACATGAGCGTTTTGATTCCTTTCAACAGCATAATCAAGGTGTTTGCATGACATGCTTTGGACAGTCAGGCAGCGTCAGACAGCAACAGCAATGTGATCCTTCCCCTTCATCACATCCCTGGGCTGCTGCATGACAGGATCTGCATCAAACAAGCAGTACATCTAAGTTAGTGTGCGATGAATTTTGCACCAAATAGGCAGAGTCAGACAGCAACAGCATTGCAGTCAGCAGTGTATTTGAGCTGAGGTGTGACAAACAAAATCTGCGTGAGTAAGCAGGGTCATTCAGCTGTAGTATCCATTCTATTTCATTAATCTATATCCATGTCTAGGCTGTTGCATGACAGGATGTGCACTCAACAAGCAGGGTCAGAATGCTGTTGCTGTCTGCATTGTCAATACATCTTGGCAGCTGCGACAGATTCTGCACTATCAGGCAGGGTCAGACAGCAGCTGCATTTAGCTTCTTGACTTCATGTCTATGCTGCTGTTTGACAGGATTTGCACCAAATAGGCAGGGTCAAACAGCAACAGGACGTCGCTCCTCATTGACGACGCATACACAACTAGGCAGCAACAGCATTTGCCCTTTTCAAAACAATGAATGCAACGTATTTCAGACGCTGCCAGACAGATATGCACAGAAGAGAGAAGAGCAGTACCAAAATCACCTATGCTGTTGTTGAGGCCAGGAGCAGTCAGAACAGAGCCCTTGCCATCATTGCCAGCTGGCACCTCTCTGACACTCGACTCACGCTGGCCTGAAGAAGAGGCAAGGTCGGCAGCAGCATTGGCCGCAGCCCCTTTCTTGCCGCTCTTCTTCTTGCCCCTGTTCTTCTTGGGCTTTGTCGCTCCGGCTGATGGCGGCCTCTCTGCTGCAGCTGTGGTGGCAGTGGCTGAAGAAGAAGGCTGGGCTGCTGCAGCTGAAGAAGGAGAAGGCGCAGCTCCAGCATTTGTGGCGGGTGCAGAAGATGACGGCGCAGCTGCAGCATTGGCGGTAGGAGCAGAAGAAGAAGGTGCAGCTATGGCAGTAGCAGGAGAAGATGAAGGAGCAGAAGGAGAAGGCTGCTCTGCTTGCTGCTTTGCTGCGTTTGCGCCTTGAGCAGAAGAAGAAGAGGGCCCTGGCTGAGGGTCTGTTGTGGAGGGGGATTCAGGTGTGGGCGGCCCAGCAATGGCAGAAGAAGAAGGGGGGTCAGTCTGAGAGGGCCCTGTGAGGTTGGGGCTCCTGATTGGGCCCCATGCAGGAACCGTTGCAGATGCTGAAGAACATGAAGGCTCAAGCTGTGGAGAAGATGAGGGGTCCTGGGGGGCTAAGCGTGCAGCTACTAGAGCAGAAGAGGGCACTGGCTGTGAAGAAGATGGGGTGGGGGCCTGTGGGGGGGATGGCCGTACAGGCTGTGCAGAGGCCGATGAAGAAGAAGCCCTTGACTGGAGATCCAGCTTTTTGGCCCAAGCACTGTTGGCAGGAAGAGGAATGGATGTGGGCGTGGGTTGAAAGGGCTTTGGCTGGGGCTGTTGGCCAGAAGGGCCCTGCTGTTGGGGCTGTTGGCTGGAGGCGCCCTGCCGTTGGGCCTGTTGTGGGGAAAAGCCCTGTCCTTGGGGCTGTGACCTTGTCTGTGAAGGTCCAGGGGCTGAGAGCTGCTGCCTAGGGGCCCTGGGCGGTGAGGAGGGGGGCTGCTGCGGGGGTGGACCCTCAACCTGGGGGTAAGCCTGCTCCTCCTCACTTGGGCTGGGCCGAGACAGCCTAGAGCCCTTAGGCGCCCCACCAGGCTTTGGTTTTGGAGGCAAGATAACACCCGTTGCATCACCCTGACTACTGATACTAGCTGCCCTGGCAACACCACTGCTGTCAGCGCCTTCCAAGTCACCTGCCGCCGCAGCTGCTGAAGCAGCTTCCCTGGTAGGTGCTACCTCAGGCCCCTTGTCTCTGGCCAAACTCTTTTGCTGCGCAGCTTTGCTGCTAGATACTGTGTAGTCAGCATCCACAGCTCTGACCTTGCCTGACTTCTTCCCCAGCTGCTGAACCTCTTCTTCACCTTGCTGAGCACTGCCCTGAGCCTGAGCGCCTGAGTCAACTCTGCTGTCTGTCTGTGCGTCAGGCTGACTGCTGGAGACACCTGCCTGTGCAGTGGTGGGAGCAGTACTGCTTGACGCTCTGTCTGGAGCTGAAGAAGCCTCACCAGAAGGTGTTGCAGACTCTGCTGATGGGAAGGAGGGTGGTTGATAACGAGGGACGGCAGATGATGGCGGAACAGGACTCCTAGATGAATCCCTCAATTTACCTGCAGCACATGGCTCAGTTTTGAACCCACATTCAGCAATGCATCGCAGTAAACAGAATACATGAGTATTGTTGGCCAAGTACTGCACATTTAAAGTGCGCGCCAAATTGCACTTTCTGTTTTGTAAACCCAACCAACCTTCACCACACTCAGCAACGCCCTCACTTTCCTTGAAGCCTTGTTGTTATCACTTGTTCTTTTGCATGGATGATAACCTCAAGATTTGGGTTATGATTCTAAATCTTGTTGATCGCCTACTTGATCAAACATTGCATCGATTGATTGATTGCATTGATTGATTGATTGATTGAAAGTTGGATTGATTGATTGATTGATTGGTTGGTTGGTTGGTTGGTTGGTTGGTTGGTTGATTGATTCATTGATTGATTGATTGAAAGACGTATTGATTGATCGATCGATCAATTGATTCGTCATGATGCATACAGGACTGTTGCCTTCTGAAGTTTCTGCATGACATGCAACAAGCTGCATGCACATCTTCTGAGAATGCACTGGCCTCTGCAGGACAGTTAGAAAGATGCGTTGACAGCCTAGAGTTTAGCTTTAGTTCAAACCAATCACAACTTTCTGTCTCTGTGACCTAAACAGGGGGGTCAATAGACAATGTGTAACACAAAAAAGCAGTTCAATTACATTAGAGTGAATACCTGCAGGCTCAGCAGCTGGTTCATGTGATGGGGCTGAAGCTCCTGTAAAGCTGCCAAAAAGCTCAGCCAGAACATCATCAGATGTTGGCTCGCTCCTAGCTTGAGCCATGCTAGCGCTGCTGGCTTCAAATGCCTGTGGAGGGTTATAGGCCGGCACAGGACTGCTCCTACCACCTGAATGATTATGCATCCATTCAGTCGTTTGCACCAATTCTTTTGCACTCAATCTTCTGCATGCTAAGCGGGTTGTTGGAATCATCTTCAGGGCATGATCAAATGAGCCTGACAGCTCAGCCAGAACAGCATCAGATGTTGGCTCACTCCTGGCTTGAGTCATGTTAGCACTGCTGGCTTCAACAACCTGTGGAGGGTCATAGGCCAATACAGGACTGCTTCTACTGCCTGTAACAACATGCCTTTACTCAGTCATTTGCTGGCTAGGCAAGGACTTGAGGTCACAGTCTAGCACCACATGTCGGCTCACTCCTGATTTGAGCCATGCTGGCACTGCTCGTTCCAAAACCTGTGGAGGGTTGTAAGCCGGCACAGGACTGCTTGTACCACCTGTGACACCATACATTTATACATTCAGTGGTACGCTTGTCAGGCATGGGCTTAAGGTCGCATTTGAGCACACCCAGACTGCCAACGAATGTGCAGAACAGTACATACGTGCATGTGATTGACCAACACATTGTCTGTGATCATGTCGAAAAAGGTTACGACATCACAAACTTGTAGGACAGAAGGAACAGTCTGCTGTCCAGGCAAAAGCAGACCTGACTGAGTGGCTTCTGGGTGCGTGGGGTCATACGGAGCTGCTGGGGGTCTGTAGGGGGCTGCAGGGGCCCTTGCAGTGCTGCTGTAGGGCTTTGCTGGCCTGCGGGGCTGTGGCCTGGCCTGGGGCTGTTGCAAAGAGCCCTTGTCTGGCACAGCCCCTGATGAAGAAGTAGTGGATGGCGCAGACATGGCAGGGTTCTCAGCAGGGAGCAGAAAGGACAGATAGTCCTGCACAGAAAACTTGAGTCAAAGATGTTCCGTTGAAGATTGCTTTGAAATAGAAATCATACACACTTCATTCTCAAGTGCTTTTGGTAATACTTTTATTTGATATGAGGCGTTCCACGCCAGGAACAATCAAGACGGGCGCTTATAAGGCTCAAGGCAAAACTGATGCAACTTCACTTGCTTTCCTCAGTAACTCATCTGGTCAAGAAATTTTGACTCAAACCCGATGAATCTCTGCGCAAACCATGCAAAGTTGCCCGTGAGTCACCTTCCTGCCATTCCAAGTGATCAGCTCATACATGTTGTTAGTTGAGCTTGTTAAGTGCGAGCTTCACTCAATCGTCTGTCAGTCATACAACACAACAAAATCCTTGATGTTAGCTGTAACAGACCCACATCATCTCTGTCTCGAGGCAATCAGTGATTGATATTGATTTAGTGTAGGGCTCACGTGAGTTGACGCATGGAACGCAGCAGTTTGTACTTGCCAGAAATGCTTAGGTGCTGAAATGATAAGGAGGTTGCTGTCATGAATCAGTCTGCATGCTGGAACTGCATTGATCCAGCGCCTGATGTGGGTGCGGCTGCTGCGGCTGCAGCTGCTGCTGCTGCTGCAGTCCCAGGTACAGCAGCTCCACGCCTTGGGCAGATAGGTGCATGACACGCAGCAAAGTACAACCTGTCTGCACTGTCAAGATGCACATGTGAGGCCATTAATTATCAACTTGTTTGCATGCCATACCTGCATTGACCCAGCGCCAGGTGCTGGTGCAGCAGCAGCTGCTGTCGCTGCTGCCTGTGCAGCTTCACCAGCAGTATCTGCTCTTGAAGTTCCTGCTGGATCTGTGTCCAGATCCTGTCTGCTGGGCGACCAAGCATTCGAGTGCATGTCGGTGCCTGCATGCAGTGGGCAGCTGTCCAGCAGTCTTGCAGCAGAACAAGGGCACGTGTTAAGCTGATGTCACACTATACACTGTATCTGAACATGGCAGCATGGGCTGCTGTTAACTCGTGGCATCATACCAGAAGGCATGTTGGTATGACATGCAGCGCCATTTCAGGAAGCACACTGTAATGCTTAATGACAAGCAAGCTTTGTCAGTATTCTACTGTAGCATCTGTTGTGTGGCAGAAGGCAAACTTGACAGATACATGCAGTTGATACACTTGCAGGATGCAAGTCTTGAGGTGCCTACCGTTCATGACTGCATCCCAGCCCTCACCATGAACACCACGACCAGCCCTGCCCTCAGGACTAGCCCTGCCATCAGCACCTGCCCTGCCCTCAGGTGATCCAGCATCACCACGAGTGCTGAAGGGTGACTCAGCATCACTAACTGCTGGGGCAGTATGTGCAGCAGTAGGCAAATCTGATGCTTGAGCATCACCATTGGACCTCTTCACACCATCAACAGGCTCCTGTACAGGTGTCTGTCCATGCTGTGCATGCTGCTGAAGCCGTGTCTGCTGAGAAGGGGACTGCTGAGCTGAGTCAGCTGCTGAGTCACGCTGAGCAGCTGTGCGCTGAGGCGATGCAAGCTGACGCTCAAAAGGTTTCAAATCACTCAGAAACCTGTCATCTGCCCCAGGATGTGATGCTTGCTCGTCATCAGGCAGCTGTCCGGAAGCCGGTGACATCAGCCTGCTGTTTGAAGCGTGAGTTGAATTTTGAGGACACCCCTCAGATTGACTCAAGGCGGCCTCTGCAGCCTGGGTCTGTTGGGCTTCAACAGCCCTGGCCTGTGGCTTTTGAACTTCAACAGCCCTGACTTCTGCCCTTTCCAATGCAGCTAGCAAGCTCTCGGCAGCAGTCACAAAAGTTTTGAGCTCCTTGTAAGGCCTGGCTTGACGAATGGCTGCTTTGATAGCTGCTGTGTCTGCTGGCTCTGCTTGTGTGGCTTCTTCCAGCGCTGTCCACGCTGTGCTCATCTGCAGGATTTGCAGCTGGTCCAGATCTTCACTCTCCTTTCTCTTCTCTTCAGCAGGCTGCTGAGCAGCAATCTTGCTGCCAACAGTGACAGACCCTGAAACACCAGTCTTGACAGGAGATGTGTTGGGTGACTTGACAGGAACTATGTGAGGCGACTTGGCGTGTGATTTGGATGGTGACTGTTTTGCCACTGTTTCATCTGCCTGTGATGCAAACTTGCTCAACAGCGCCTGAACTGCTGATGGGTATGCCTGTTGCTTAGCAGCAGCACTGGGGGATGCTACTGAGGCTGCAGGTTTGGGGTCTGGTGTGGGGTTGGCGAGGGCGGGGGTGTCCTGCTTTTCTGGCTGTTGCTTTTCTGGCTGCCGCAGCGCTTTGGGCTTAAACTCTTGAGCAGCAGCTGTGAGCTGACCTGCTGGGAACGGCATCGTCAGTTTCATCTGGTGAATCATTGTATGCAACACTCAACACGCAATGCGCAATACGTGAGATTCAAGAAAGTGGATCACTAAGTTGCAGTGCAAATCTTGACATATGCAACAAGTTGGCGCCAATATGCAATACGCCATGCTTTGCTATTTTCAAACACATTACTGCAAACAACAGTAAGGTGATTCACTGGATTCCATCACATGCATCAGCATTTTGAGCTAATGTCTTGTGGTATTGTTCATGCAGCTGGGGTCCTTGTCTCAAGCTTCAAGGGTTTGCTTCAATCAGCTGCTTTGCACCTCAGCTTTGCATGCAGTCAAATTGTCTGCAAAAAGCATCTTGCCAAGACGGTAGACTTGCAGCCTAGTCAGGCATGTTGTTTTGCAGAACTTGCAGCCAAGCACAGTGCTCGTTTTCACAAGCAGTTTTCTGAGGGTCGATAGAACCAATATTTGGCTCACAGCATGCATGCAAAGACAGACACTATGCAAAATCAACCATTGCACGCTAGCTGGAACCGCTCTGAGACGTCAAGAGGAATGCATATGCAAACAACAAAATTCAGCACAATGCAGAATGCGCGCACAGCTGTATTGTCAACCCGCCTGAGGGCTTTCCCACAGCTGTCCAGGGCTTTTGCCCCTCACCAAGGGCACTGCCATCGCTGCCGCCGCTTGCAGTGTCGCTCCAGCCATCATCGTGCTTAAGTTTGGCAGTCATGGCTTGAGGCGGCACAAAGGGTTTTGCCCTAGGGTCTGGCTTGCCTGACCCAGATGACTCAGCCCTTGACACGCCGCTGTCGTTGCGCTGAATGCCATTGACACCTGTACGGGCAGTATTGATCAGTGCATAGGTCTGATCACACAACACAATGATGATACGTTCTTGCTCTGTGAATAGGTCAGATGCTGACAACGCAATGATGATACTTTTCACGCTCTGTGACGACGTACATCATACATACATGCACCACATTGTATACCTGTGACATGTGCTAGTGTGCATGATGGGATTACGCACATAACGTCCACACCAAAATTTGCCATGAGGTACATGAGGTGATTCACGAAGTGATGGACATGATCTGACATTATTGCATCTGTCACATCATGCCGGTTCTGGTGCTGCTTCTGCTACAGGGCTCTGCCCAACAAACTCAAAGCATGTTCTGCCAACCTTCTGATATGCAAAAAGCTCATGCGGCACACGCTACATGTTTGTACAGGTCTTAGTGCGGTCAAAACAGCAACTATGAAACTGTTTGTCATGTTATTGCTGACTTCACTAAGTTGGGACACAGCAAAGAGCTGTAGCTCTCAAGAGTCACAAGATGCACTACTGCAAGCCGTGTTTGCCACGCACATGCACAGTGAAGCAATTGAAGGTGCTGCCTCCCTGCAGAGAGCAAAAATGAGAGTGCACTTGAATCTTGAGCAATAAGTCGCATGGGTAATCTGCCACATCCATTCATGCCGACTTGAGTTTGCGCCCACTGGCACAGCAAGCCTTTTACTACACACTGCATACAAAGCACCTGGCCTGAAAGGTTAGTTATAGCATCCAAGCAAAAGTGTCAGTGCCTGCAAAGCACCTGGAGTGAAAGGCTTGGCTTTTGGGTCCGGTTTGTTGGCAGCAGGCTTGAGTCTTTGAGGTGGAATGCCAGCAGGTATCTCATCCTTGCCGTCAGTACTGTTCTCTGGTTTGTTGGCAGCAGGCTTCAGTCGCTGAGGTGGGATTCCAGCAGGCAACAACACATCCCCACCATCAGCGCTGTTGTCTGGTTTGCTTACAGTAGGCTTTAATCGCTGAGGTGGAATGCCAGCAGGCGGCTCGTTTCCACCATCAGTACTCTTATCTGCCTTGTTTTCAGCAGGCTTAGACCGCTGAGGTGGAATGCCAGCAGGCAGCTCATCCCCGCCATCAGTGCTGTTAGCATCTACCAAACTGGTAGACGAGGCTGACCGCCCTCTTGCCAGCTTGAGCTCGTTCAAACGGTCCTCTGCCACTTTCATACCATTATCCCTTGCCTGCATTGAAGTTCAGGTCAGCAGACCAGAGTCTGGACCAATACAGGACGAAAAACTTATGTTGAAGCCACACAATGACGGAAGTTGCCAATCAGTTGTGCTGAGACACTGATACGCTGCGTACAGTTTCCCGCAAATGCAGTGGTTTTGTCAAAAGTCCTGATGCACAAGAAGGCAGCACCTGTGGCAAGAGAGCAACACACAGCAGCAAGAGAGGAGCATCATGATGCGGCAGTGATGACACTGCTGCTGTGAGCTGGAGTGGACCAAATCCAGCAACAGCTGCTAGTGATGCTGCCCACACGCAGCAAAAAGACAACAGTGGCCACATGGGCAGCTCACAGCATGGGTACAAGATGATTACAGGTGCGGCCACCGTCAGTCTCACAGGAGTGTGTGACAGGCCTGGTCAGGCACCTAGGATCCAGATGGGCAGGGTTGGCGCCCACGCCTAACAAGGTCATGACGACTTACCTTGGTGTACCAACGTATTGCCGCGCTTTTGTTTTCCAGTGTCCCAATACCGTGGTCATGACACCTGCCAATGTGGTACTGAGCCTCTGGCAAATTGAAAGCTTCATAATATGATGACAAGGCTTTCTGCAAGGTTCACAGCAACTTTTGACTGCCTCAGTTACGTTGCCCGCTTCTGACCCATGCTACATGTGACATGTAATACGTGATATATGTGTTATGCGTGATGTGTGACAATAATGACAATCGCATTCATATGTATAGAAGTGACAATAAAGACAAGGTGCGACATGGCCCAGCTACACAATGCAGAGCAAAGTTGGCGCTGTATACATTACGCAACATCATGTATGGAAACAGTGTGTTCCTGTTTCAACTTTTTGGGACATCAATGTCACATCTGCAATGCAACAAGCTCCAAGCATAACACAAGCTGCAAGTGCTGAATAAAGGTCTGATATTACAAAAGAGCCCCAGCAAAAGCGCGCCATGCAATCCAATGAATTACCTTGAAGTCAACCCTCATGCTGATGCCGTTCTCATACATGAAGCCCAGTCTCAAATGGGCTGCTGCCACTTTGGCTGCATGCAATAACGCATTGTTGCTATTGTGAGCTTTGCAAGTGCAACCACAGCCGGCATTGCAGGACAGCACTCAGTAGCCTTCAGCCGTTTCCAGCAGCTTGGTCAGACAATTGCTGAGTGCAGTGCATACAAACGCAGGCTAGCTGAGAGACAAACATCACTGTGAGGCAATCTGACCAGCGGCCGTGCGCCATACTCTCCAGCAACAAGCCATCAGCACATGTCCTGACCATCAACTACATAACTGTATGCCCTGAGCCAAAAAGTGGGACAAAAGTGATCATTGAAACACAGCAGATTCATCAACACGTGGGTGCAGAGGTTTCAGAAGCGCATCAGCAGCAGCACTCCACATCTCAGCAGCGACAACAGCACCCTGATACCCTAGATTGTCAGCAATCATTGAGGGATTGACATGTGGGATGGAGGTTCGCAAGGCTCACCAAGAGCAGCGTCCTTGTACAGCTCAACAGCACCAGGCAGGTCCTGAGGACATCCCCAGCCGTCTTCGTAGCACTGCGCCAGCTTGTAAGTGGCTTCAGGTATGTATTGCTCAGAAGCTTTCTGGAACCATTGCAAGCACTGGCCTTGATCACCTGAGACGCCTTTGCCTGCATGACACTTATATGTCACTGCAGTTGAAGGACTTGGCTGACAATGTGCAGCTGCTCAAAACCTGATGCTTGAGATTGAGGCCATCAATGTGATGTCAACGCAGCAGAATGTTGTCAAGCTGTCAACGCAGTCAGCAGGCAGGTTGACTGCTATGCAGCCTGGCAATGCAAAAGCTTGAGAGCATGCACAGGACTAGGAGACTTCAAATTTCTTCAATGAGATCTGTCTTTCAATGAAAAACTCTGCTTTCTGTCAACTTTTCCAACTGCTAGAAGACACAAAGACTGCTGGTGACCTGTCTGTGACAGCGTACAGAGTCATAACCTCAGGCCAGCAGTACAGCAATGCACACCCACAAGCCGTAACTGGCACAAAGTTTTTCTGCCATTGTATACCTTGCTCAAAGCACCTGCCAACATAGTATTGACAGAAGCGGTGCCCCTTTCTGGCAGCCACAAGCAGCAGCTCTGAGACAAACTCTGTGGAGTCCCTCAGGCCTGTCGGCTTTGGCATTTCAGCCTGACACTTCTCATACAGCTCTTCCAGATCCAAATCCACAAGATCTGATTGCTGCAACACCATGGCACAACAGATTGTGGGCATGTTGCATATTATGACACAATGAGCTTGTGGGCATGTTGCATATTATGACACAATGAGCTTGTGGGCATCACGCTTGACATTGAACCCTGAGCATGCGCACACGCACATCCAGCTTGGGTAGTACAGCCCGTATTTCTGATACAGCCCTGTCAGGTTCAGATCTAGAATGGACTTGTGGGCATGACAATTCATGACAGCTCTTGAGGGTGTATACACGCAGGCATCACTGTTGTGCTGACAATTGCAGTCAACATGGAGCCAACATGCAGTTGGTCATGTTGATGCACCCTCACAAGCAAGGAACGCTGAAGTGATACACAGCACGTCTTGCGCATTTAGCACTTGCAGAAACAACAGCTGCATGCCATAAGAAGGTGTCAGAACTGCTGACACACCTTGCTGGTTAAGTGATACTTCTTGACTGCCTCTTCCACTTCGTCTGAGGTGATTATTGGGATCACTGAGCCAGTTGAAGGGTCTGTGATGGCCAGTCTATGCACAGAGGGGCCTGAGACTGGAACAGGTGGAGGCTGTGGAGGCTGTATTGGGTATGCCTGGGAATAGTACCCCTGCTGTTGAGGAGGGTATGCAGGCATGGGCACATACCCCCCTGCAGGCATTCCCTGGGAGGCATACGGGTACACGTACTGGGGGTATTGCGGATACATGCTGATGGGTGTGCTATAGGAGAAACAGGCTTGCTGCGTAGCCACACGCCATGTGCACGGTGCTCACGGCTTAGCAGAGCTGACTTGCAGTACACAGTGCGCTGTTCCGACACTGCCAGTGGTTCGGAATGCAATGCTTGGCTATCTATGACCCGCGCGAACTTTGCATGTGGTCTGTATCGCAAAGTCTGTCTAGTCCCCCATGCTTGTCTAACGACATAAACGCGTTGAGGCGTTGCAGGTGATCACTTGACGTGCGTGAAAAGCTAGAGAAAACGCTTCAGGACACACGCGCGATAGATGTATGCGCGCCTGCGCCACTGTCCGATGCGCGTCTGCCATCTTCTTGTCGAGCCTGTATTTAGGTGTTGCGCCAGTTCGAAATGCACAAGCTCGGTGCTGAGTGCAACTAAACCTAACCGATAGGGTGTTCCATGCTATGCATGCTTTGATGCATAGCATAGCATAACGCTTTCAGCAAGAAGTGGCTCAGCCGTTGCTTTCACACATAGAGCAAATTGCAGAAAACGTCGTCTGCATACGTGCGCTTAGCCGCTGCGCAGCAGGCAATTCTTGCAGCAAAATCAGGCTTCTTTTGAGTGATTTGCAACAGCTGCAGAATGACTGTCTGTATCATTCAGTGTAACGTGTTTGACACATGGTCGGCACAGCGCATCCAAGTTCTGGTTAGCAGGTGGCTATCAGCCTACACAGCTATCTCAGCCCTTTTATTGTGCGGATTCGTGTGCTGAAAATTTGAGCTCAAGCCCTTACAACTTTTCCTGCATACGTTTGACAGACTTTGAGAGATTTGGAGGCCAATGACTGTCGTAGCGGTTCTTGTTGAACAAGATGCTAGCGCTCCACTACATGCATATGTTCGTGAATTTTGGGCCAACCCCCTAGACTACATCTGACTCAAAGCTGCCTATCCTTCTGTCCAACTCAGAATGCTGAGGGCCCTTGCAATTGCTGCAGCAGTCAATGCCATTGCCATTGCCATTGCCATTGCATCGAGGCTATAGGCGCTTGTTGTCGGTCAATGGCAGTCATCGTCATGTCATCAAAAGCGTCGCTTTTATGCACATAATCTGAGCTGGTCCCTGAGCAAGCAGCTATGCCGAGTCCTGTGCAGTTTGCCATGCGCACTTCACATACGAAGCTTTACTATACGCCTGGCAAGATAGCATTGCCAGTTGGCGCGAGTCATCGTGGTAGGTCTCCCCGAAGGTCGTATCAGTCCCTCCAATGGAAGGAAAAGCAGTGCGAGGTATTGATAGTGATCTTTAATCATCTTGTTGTGCCTGATCAAGACGTTACGACGCATGAGCGAGCAGCAGTGTCTGCTCAGGACTTGCGAGAGAAGAATCAAGCGCTGCAGCTGTCAAAGCAAAGAGTCAGAAGCAAGCTCAGTGAAGGTAAATACCTAGGTATGCTTGGCACACAGCCCTGCATCCACTTGCTGACCCCGGATCACTGCCAAGTGCAGCTGTCAGACGACATGAGCAGCTGGCAAGTGAGCATGAAGCAGTGCTGTCACAAAGTCAGCAGCTGCAATCACAGAATGGAAGGCTTGCAGAACAAGTCCTGACATTGTCAGGTCAACTGAATACGGAGAAGGTGAAGTGTGAGCAGCAATTGCGAGCAGCAAGAGGCAATGCTCACAGGTGCTCAGAGCTGCACCATTATCAGGAGCAGCTTGAGCAGCAGGTGAGCAAGCAAAGTGATACAATCAGCTATTTGGACAGAGTGCTGCTCTATCAGTGCCTGCTGCTGCTTGCTGCTGCCTGATGCTGCGAGTGCATGAGCCTACTGAATAGCAAGCCTGGCTTTCTGTGCCAATCTTCAAAAGCGCTGAGGGACACGTATTGCTCACAAATTGCTTCAAACTTCACACATATGTTCTGCCACAAACGTGCATGCCAAGCATAACTACACGCCATTTATACGGCATCAAAGCCAGACGTCAAAACTGCTTTGACCTGTGCGCCCTCTTGTATACAAGTGCTTGCAGCATAGCTCCAATGGAGCAGGATACTGCTGCATCGACAGTACAGTCTTGTTGGCCTGTTGTTGTCATGTGCTTTTCACTGTATGCTCACAGGTGCGGCAGCTACAGTTGAGCCTGCAAAGCCAACACCAGCACTGTCAGAGTCTTCAGACAGAGCTTCAGCACAGGTCAGGACTTCACCCTGGCTCACTCTGTTGCTATCCTGTGGCTCAAAGGCAGTTGCTTTGTGACTGCACATACCTAGCAAGGCCGTTCAGCCTGACTAGCATATGTTTTCAATCTGTTTGGGTTATCCTGTTGCTGACAGCTCAACAGCGATGCTCTTGTTTGCACTGCACCTGTCAGCTGTGCTGCTGCTGCTGTCTTCATGACTATGAATGCAGCACGTGAAATTGATACTACAGGTGAGTTTGTGACTGCTGTTGCTGGTGTTGTCATTGCCATCTAAGTACAGGCAGCCCTGTGAGGCTCAGTAGTTGCTAAACATGTGCCTGTATGGCAACTGGAAAAGTGCTGTTGGTGTGCCTTACAAGATGCAGTCTCACACTTTGTCACGCCCATGGTGATAGCGGTTGCCATATCAACTACCCAGCCCTATTTTGGCCACTTGTCTGGCATGTTAAGCTTGTTTGATTGTACATGTGTTCCTTCTCGTAACTGCATACCCCACGGTCTTGCCATTGACAGGTGTGAGCAGCTTGGGGATTTGACGCAAGACCACAATGCCTTATTGACCAAGTTCAGGGAGCTGACGAAGCTGATGAGCGAGGCGCACAACAAGCTGAACACTGCTGTGGCGCAGTCTGGCAAAGCCATGGCTAAGGACCACACAAAGGTCAGTGCCCTGTCACCTGTGATCTGGCTTCAAGCGATCTATAACTTGTGAGTCTGGGCTGGCATTGCCCATATGCCATACCAAGGTTCTGCTGTCTGTCCATCCTCTCACGCTCTGTCAACCATTCGTCTCTGTCTGTCTGTCTGTCTGTCTGTCTGTATGTCTGTCTGTCTGTTTGTCTGTCTGTGTATGCTTTTTGCTTCATGCTGCAGACAGCAATAAGGACAAGAATGTCTGTCTATCCGTCCTTCCATTTTACTGTTTTTGGTTTCATGCTGCAGACAGCGATAAGGGGCTGGAGCCACTCCAACCTTGCCACTGGGCTGAGGCACCTCAAACACAAGCTGCCTTTTGCCAAAGAGCCCATCAGGCCTACCAGTCAGACTCCCTTTGCCGGGACTGCTCCTGCCTTTCCGGCTTCTAGCCTTCATCAAGTGAGACCTGCTGATGCTCAGTCTTCACGTGCCTTCCAAAGAAAGTAGCGGGTGTTCAGCCTTTCAAGGGCCTGCTCCTGCTTTTACGGCTTCTAGCATTGAACAAGTGAGACCTGCTGATTTCATGCTCGATCTGCAATTGCTGTTCAAAGACCAGAGCAGGATTTTAGCCTTTCAAGGGACTGTTCCTGCCTTTCCAGCTTCTAGCCTTCACCAAGTGAGACCTGCCGACGTCGTGCTCAGTCTTCATGTGCCATACAAAAAAACAGCAGGTGTTCAGCCTTTCAAGGGTCTGTTCCTGCCTTTCCGGCTCCTAGCCTTCACGACGAGAGACCTGCTGATGTCATGCTCAGTCTGCAGCAATTTTTTAGAGACCAGAGCAGGGTGTCAGCCTTGCAAAGGACTTGGCTGCCTTTCCGGCTTCTAGCCTTGACCAAGTGAGACCTGCTGATGTCATGTTCAGTCTGCAATTGCTGTGCGAACAATGGGAGCAAGGCGTCAGCCTTGCAAGGGACTGGACCTGTCTTTTCAGCTTCTAGCCTGCACCAAGTTGGACCTTATCAACCGCAAGCTCAGTGTTCACTTACCGCTGAAAAGTCAGAGCAGTCATTCACAGGAAGCTGCTGGAAGCCAAGCAAATCTGCCCACCTCCACCAAACAGCTGCAGCTCTTGCATGCACTTGCAGCTCATTGCATACAGATTTGCAAACAGACATCAAAGCGGCCATGCAGCCCTTGCAAACAGCACTTCAAGCAAAATCTGCTGGACGCAAGGTACCTTGCTGGGCCAAAAACAACGTTCGCAATGGAGCACATGCACACAGCAGCGCTGGCAAGTCCTGTGTTTTGACAGTTGCTCTTCATGGCAGAAACCACTCTATTGGAATTGATACTTGTCTATCTATATATAGTTGCTTCCAGGCAAATCAAATGATACCACATGTGGCATAAGTGCTCATTGATGTCAGCTAAAGTCATGGATCACATGCTATGTGGCTGCACATGCTATGTGAGCAGCCAAATTATAAGCAAGCGATGCTAATTTCAGCATTCCATGCTATGCTGATGTTTCACACCCTGGATGTAGGCACAGCTGAGGTCTCCTGCCACAAGGCTACAATCAGCAGCAAATGCTCAGCAGCATAACAAGGCTGCACAGATGCCCCCGCCCTCCACCCCACCCCCACCCCCCTGCCTGGGTCCTGAGGTCAAAGTCCACCAAAGCAGGCTGTACCAGCAGCCTGGAGGAGCTACTTGCAACAGCCCTGCAGGAGCTACTTGCAACAGCCCTGCAGGAGCTGCTTGGAATGGCCCCGGAGGGGCTGCTAGTATTTGCCCCGATGTGCGCCCTGCTTATGAGTACTCGTCAAAGAAGGACCTGAAGAAGGTGAAGCCTGACTCAATCAATTCCGATCACCTAAACTCCAACAAAATTGTGGCAATGTATAGCGGTCTGCACCGTTTCTGCGAAAAATGCCTACAGAGCGACTTGCACCGCTCAATCTTGCTCAAGCTGCATCAGGCAGTGTTAACAGCATATGTTTGCGCAAGACACTAGCCAAAGATGCACATCTGCAAGACTACAGAAGCAAACCTGCCAAGTTGCCGTCGATCCTGTATAGCAAGATTGAAAAGATTGCCATGCTGTGCCCATCTTCATGTCTTGCCAAGTCTTGGACAAGCACAGACAAATCCAGCTTCTCGGTGCACTCATGCACGTTGTCAACATTGCAGTTCACCTTCCCAAATTGGGCTGAAATTTGCACATTCTGATAATCCTTTCTCAAGCTGCAGATGCCACTGTTGGACTTTCCCAGCAGGTTTTGACATCTGCATTCTGAGTGTCAGCCAGGTCACTTTGGCATGAAGATGGCATGAAATCATTGCATTACAGCAAGTCCCGGGCTGCTTCTTCTCATGAAGGTTGTTGTCATCAAGCCTAACAGGGCAGACTTTTCTTTTGCTGCTCATTGGTCAGCTCTCATGAGGAACTTTGTTTGTGATGAAACAGCAACCCTTGCAGGCAACGAAGGTTTTGCTGCAAGCAGTAGCTGACAGAGACGTTCCCAGTGGGGTGAACGGGGCTGGTTGGGGTGGCGCCAGGGCAGCAGGCAACAGCCCTTTTGGTGCTCTGCCGGGTTTAGGCCGCAATACTCGGCCTAACTTCTTCACCCACATGCCCTGCAGACCTGAGTGGTGGCCACTCAAGGTTTGCCAAAAGACCAAATTCCATTGCATCAACAACACTGTCAAGCATCACAAGCACTCTTGCGCTATCAAGTAAGCGTGGTCATGGGCATGACATTGAGAAGATTTGGTTTAATCTGGCACTGTGTGCTGTGTTGTGCATACTGCCAATCAGCAACTACAAACCACTGCAAATATGAATAGTTGTCACTCAAGGCGTGCCGCAATGCCAAATAAACTTCTCTGTTTTCTTCTTCTTTGCAGGAGTGGCAAGTCAGCTGTTTTTGCAAAAGAGTGATGCTGCATCACATGACCTCTGTTTCTTCTGACTGCAGGAATGGCAAGACAGCCAGTTCTTGGAGAGGGCAGACTCTGGGGCTATTGCAGCTGTGCATGATGCAGCCCTGGTGCACATCCTGGTAAGCCCTGGGGACAGCCTCAGCTGTGCATCCATGCATGCATGTATGTTCCAAACAACGCACATGATACTTGAACGCAACATGTCTGCACACCAATGGCAGCCTGTTTGTGCGTGCGAACACGCATTTGGTGTAGCGCACACATTCTTGCATGTCCTGCACCACACATATCTGGCTTGAAGCGATGTGCTGTCCACCAGTGACAAGTGAGATGTGGGCAAAGCTAAGAGCATGTGGCGTGCAGCATTGCAAGAGGCGCCTTTATGTGGCCACGGTGCACTGATGCATTTAGCCTTTTGCATGTCTTCATAGTTGTCTGCGCACATGAACATGTTTCTTCAAGCATGTACTTTGCATCTTTACTTATAGTTGATCGGGAATGAAGCTGACGCACAACACAGGCCAGTTTCCCTCAAATGCATCAGACTGCTGTTCTCACAGCATTGCTTGTGTCAGTCAGTACATGCAGCTGCCATTGAGCACGCGGCAAACAGCATCAATCAAATGCACCAGCGGTGGTTGATCATGCAGATCGTGAGAGAAGTATCATGGTTTGCAGGCACGATGAAGCACTTCACAGGATCAGCTATTCAGCACTCTTCATCCTCTGGCAAAGCCTGTTGCCAGCATGAGAACTGCACCTTGTTTTGCAGCAATGCTTGTTCTGGCTTATGTCCAATATTGCCTCAGATAACCCTTGCTTAATTCCCAGCTTCTTTGCTGCCTTGAATTGAACAAGCATACTGCACCTGGCGGTTCTGCTTGGCATGCAACGGCTTGTTCCGAGGTTTGGCAGCATTTCAATGGCTTGCAGTATGTCTATAGAGGCAAGTGTGCTGGCCTCAGTCCTGTGACTGTAGGCCTTCAAAGGTCAATGGTACTCAACATTGTATACACGTGTATGAACACAAACAAGCTGGAAATTGCAGGCACAAAACGGATGATACTTCTCAAAAATAAAGATCTTGTTTGTGTTGAAGGATCAGGAGCTTCTTGACTAGCATTGGCAAAATGACTGTGCAAACAAAACTTGTATGGGTTTCTACTTGGCATTTCAGCATGCTTGTTCGACCAGAAATTGGCCTTGGCAGCACATGCTGAAATGCATACAAAGGCTGTCGGCTAAAGCTACGAACTCATGCTTAGCACAACCTGCTGACTCACACCTGCGGAATCAATGAAATAAATAACATGAAATACTGTTGCTGCCTTGAGCTGCTATGTCAAGAGAGCTTGCAGAAACCCAATCAGCGGGCTTTGCCTTCAAGGTTATACACTAGTCCTACAAAATGACTTGTGCGCCCCATACTGTTAGCAACACAAGCACTCACAGGCATACCTCAAGAAAGTCCTCAGACCAGAAAACTGAGAAATAAAAGCGTGCATGTTGTCTGGAAGTCACAGCTTTTGCAAGATGAGCATCAAGTGGTCAAGCTGGTCATGCAAAAGTGAAACTGATTCGTGTAAGCACCATCTGATCAAGCTGTGCTCAATTCCCGCGTTTGAGCTGCTTTGACAGCAGCCATAAAAATGCTTGCTGGAAGATTTGACCTCACCAAGCGACGGTCTGCCGAACAAGCACACTGGAAAGGGCTTCCCTTGCGCAATTGTGTCACAAGCATACCCGACTTCGCTTGTGAGTGGTACATGGCAAACACTCGGGGCATCGAGCCCCGTAAATGAGCGCAAGCCGCCCTCCAAGCACTCAACTGCGGTAGTATGATTGCGCAGTTCCGTTATTTGGGTTACCTGCAGCGTGAGCGGCAAGCCAGGGCACAGGGCACAGCGTCTCACACAGCACATCATGAACAAATTGACGATTCGAGCTCAGCTCCGAAAGTCTCGCACCAGAGGCGTTTCGCTTCAAGCTAATGCCCTGCTTGCAGCAAATGCTGACAGCGCAACGATGCAATTGCGCGGCGGTACGACTCAGCATAGAAAGTTCAACAACACAGCTTGCTTAATGCGGAGTCATAGCTGCCAAAAGCGGTCGCAGCGCAAGATATGCATCGATGAAGCGTGCAGTTCTGTTTCACAAAAAGCAGTGGTGTCAGGAGGTGCCTGTCTTGTCAGCTGTGTCGTGCGCTAAAACGATCGTCAGAGATAGTCAACGTCACTGGGCAAATAGGACAGCTGTCAAACGTGATACCCAAGTTTGTCAGCAAAGCAGCATACAACCAAGCAGCAGCTGTTTGCCCAGAAAGCTACAAAGGCATGCTGCCTGCAAAAGCTCGCCTGTGAACAGGTAGAGCCTGTGCAGTCCGCA